>JASAMX010034021.1:0-27500 GCA_030248175.1 Microlaimidae sp. YZB2_3
TCAGGGAAGAGCGCGGAGCGCTCTTTCCCTTATATTAAATGGGTTAAGTCACTGCGCGGTTAACCGTTGTTGATGGCGTCATCGAAATCAACAAAACCTTTAATAGTTTTTTAGCCAATTAAAAATCTAAACATTTTACATAACTAAAATATTACCCATATTTTTCTGATATTAAAAACCTAAAAACTTTTGCTAAACATACCTGAATTTCATACTAATAAGCTTAATTTGCTTAACTTTTTTTTTGTTTTTTTTTTGGGGTCCCCCAAAAATTTTTTCCTGTGGTAAATATTTGGAGCTGATTTTTTGCACGTAGATGCTAAATTGCCCCCTCACCTGAATTTTATTCTCGAATATGCTCTATTGCCCGTAGTTAAACCTCTGTTCATGTGAAAAACGACCAGTTTTTTTCTAAGTTACGCATTAGGTACTGGGGTACTTGTGTGACACTTTTTTTCCTTACTGAATTACATATTAAGTAACTTCATTCAGTAATACACATTCTCTTGTGGTTATTTTTTTGGTTTAAATTATAATTCCTTACCTTTTTATAAAAATTACTAATTTTCAACGGGAAGAGCGAAAAAATATCCTTACCACTAATTAGCAGCCATATGGCAACAATAAAAATATTTAAAAAAAATAAAATGAAATAAATCTTGGGTGACGTGTGAGCGCTGCGGGGTACAATGTTTCAATAGACGGAAATTTATCAAAATCGAAACAGAAAAAAACTCTTTTTTATATGGAATACTATGAAGCTACAATCACTCCAAAAATTTAATGCGAGAAAAGACTAGTCTGGGTAACCTCGTAAAATTGTATGGAACCTGGAAAAACCATTTACAATGGTGTGGTTTTGTTGTTTAAAAATAAACCATCAATCCAGAAAAATCAAGCACAAAACAAAAGTC
Organism: Microlaimidae sp. YZB2_3; assembly: GCA_030248175.1. Classification (NCBI taxonomy): domain Eukaryota; kingdom Metazoa; phylum Nematoda; class Chromadorea; order Desmodorida; family Microlaimidae; species Microlaimidae sp. YZB2_3. The sequence goes on from JASAMX010034021.1 coordinate 915, forward strand.
CAAATAAAGCTAATTTCCAAAAAGTGGTTAAATCAGGTCTAACTAAAAAAATTTAAACAGAAGAAAAACACACTATTTTATATGGTTCTTTCAGGTTCCATACAATTTTACGGAGTTACCCAGACTTAATTTTTGTATAGTATACTGCTTAAAATTACATTGAAGTTTTGGATATGAAAATAATTGTATTCATATCATGAGGAGACCATGACGTTTCTTTTAAAATGAGTAAATTTTTTAATGTTTTATATCTTTAATAAATGACATTGAATTCAATGCATTAAAAGGCGGAAATTCTAGCAAAAGACGAAACAAAGTTTTGAAAAAAAAGCCTTATATTAAATGGAATAGTATAAAGCTACATAAGTCTAAAAACTAAATGCCAGAAAAGACTGAAACAAGTCTCTTTAAAACCTGTAAATTAATAACAGATTTTGTGAAATTTTCAGAAAAACAAAACCGAATAAAAACAATACGTGTAAAAGCTTTAGTTTGCGTTTTTTAACCATTAATAAAACTTAATTCACATAAATTTCTCTCAAAGTGGATTAACTTTTACATGAGTTAACCAGCTGTAAATACCACAGTATTAGTTAAGTCACACGTCGTCAAAACGATACAAAAAAAGTATAACGCAAGCGTCACAGTAACCATGAAAAATTTCTGTCAAAATAAGTTATCGCTTTGCGCATTAAATTTTGTAATTTATCATTATTTTCGTATAAAGCAAAACATACCGCCATATTAACGGCTTTTTAAAATAAAATATCAAGTTTTAAGTCCGAGAGGAAACATTGAAAAGAAAGAGCGCCCGCGCCCATTCAGATTTAATATAAGGCGACTTTTTATTTAAGTGTTTCTATTTAATACATTGACAGCTAATTTGTTTTCATGTAATAAATTAAAACATTAAATAAAAAGTCGCCTTATATTAAATCTGAATTTTTCAATGTTTTTCGGACTTAAAACTTGATATTTGATTTTAAAAAGCCGTTAATATGGCGGTATGTTTTGCTTTATACGAAAATAATGATAAATTACAAAATTTAATGCGCAATGCGATAACTTATTTTGACAGAAATTTTTCATGGTTACTGTGACGCTTGCGTTATACTTTTTTGTATCGTTTTGACGACGTGTGACTTAACTAATACTGTGGTATTTACAGCTGGTTAACTCATGTAAAAGTTAATCCATTTTGAGAGAAATTTATGTGAATTAAGTTTTATTAATGGTTAAAAAACGCAAACTAAAGCTTTTACACGTATTGTTTTTATTCGGTTTTGTTTTTCTGAAAATTTCACAAAATCTGTTATTAATTTACAGGTTTTAAAGAGACTTGTTTCAGTCTTTTCTGGCATTTAGTTTTTAGACTTATGTAGCTTTATACTATTCCATTTAATATAAGGCTTTTTTTCGAAACTTTGTTTCGTCTTTTGCTAGAATTTCCGCCTTTTAATGCATTGAATTCAATGTCATTTATTAAAAATATAAAACATTAAAAAATTTACTCATTTTAAAAGAAACGTCATGGTCTCCTCATGATATGAATACAATTATTTTCATATCCAAAACTTCAATGTAATTTTAAGCAGTATACTATACAAAAATTAAGTCTGGGTAACTCCGTAAAATTGTATGGAACCTGAAAGAACCATATAAAATAGTGTGTTTTTCTTCTGTTTAAATTTTTTTAGTTAGACCTGATTTAACCACTTTTTTGGAAATTAGCTTTATTTGGACTTTTGTTTTGTGCTTGATTTTTCTAGATTGATGGTTTATTTTTAAACAACAAAACCACACCATTGTAAATGGTTTTTCCAGGTTCCATACAATTTTACGAGGTTACCCAGACTAGTCTTTTCTCGCATTAAATTTTTGAAGTGATTGTAGCTTCATAGTATTCCATATAAAAAAGAGTTTTTTCTGTTTCGATTTTGATAAATTTCCGTCTATTGAAACATTGTACCCCGCAGCGCTCACACGTCACCCAAGATTTATTTCATTTTATTTTTTTTAAATATTTTTATTGTTGCCATATGGCTGCTAATTAGTGGTAAGGATATTTTTTCGCTCTTTCCGTTGAAAATTAATAATTTTTATAAAAAGGTAAGGAATCATAATTTAAACCAAAAAAATAACCACAAGAGAATGTGTATTACTGAATGAAGTTACTTAATATGTAATTCAGTAAGGAAAAAAAGTGTCACACAAGTGCCCCAGTACCTAATGCGTAAGTTAGAAAAAAACTGGTCGTTTTTCACATGAACAGAGGTTTAACTACGGGCAATAGAGCATATTCGAGAATGAAATTCAGGTGAGGGGGCAATTTAGCATCTACGTGCAAAAAATCAGCTCCAAATATTCACCACAGAAAAAAATTTTTGGGGGACCCAAAAAAAAAAAAAAAAACAAAAAAAAGTTAAGCAAATTAAGCTTATTAGTATGAAATTCAGGTATGTTTAGCAAAAGTTTTTAGGTTTTTAATATCAAAAAAATATGGGTAATATTTTAGTTATGTAAAATGTTTAGATTTTTAATTGGCTAAAAAACTATTAAAGGTTTTGTTGATTTCGATGACGCCATCAACAACGGTTAACCGCGCAGTGACTTAACCCATTTAATATAAGGGAAAGAGCGCTCCGCGCTCTTCCCTGATTATAATAATACAATTTATTGAATAAAATGCGCTATTTAGGACCTATAAAAAAGTTTACAAACAGGACTTTTTGTTAAAAATTCGCGTTTTTTGAAGGAATTTAGTATTAAAAAAACTACTAATAAGATAATAGTACATTTTATTGAATAAAAAACGATATTCCTATAAAAGAACTGTAAAAACATGGATTTGTTTTAGAAATTCACGTTTTAAAAGAATTATTAAAAAAAAAATAAAAAAAGTACTTAAAATTTCTCGAGGGGAGAAGGGGGGTGGGGTCAGATTTCAAATTTTAGAGGGGGTTCAGGGATAAAAAATTCCAAAATTTGGGGGGCGGGACACCCCTGAATTTTGTTCTGCGGGATGGGGGGGGTGGGCAAAGTTTTGAGGCTAGGAGCAGACCTGTGCACGGTCTGGAAATGCCCCCCGCTTTATTGGAGGATTTGCCCCCACCGTTTTAGTGCCCCCCGGCATAGATGGGCAACCTCCCGGATTTTAGGGGGGTATACCCGACCCCCCAAATTTGGGGGTGGGGGTGTCCCAAAAAATTTTTTTAGGGTATACCACAAATACCCCATTTTTAGCGTTTTTAGTACTGGGACCCCCCAAATTTTAGGGGAGGGGGTGTCGGATATAATCGGGATTTTCGGGGGGTATAATCCCCCAACCCCAACCCCCCTCTGCTCACCTATGACCCCCGGCCAAAAATTAAAAAGTACCCAAAAATTATGACGCCATTTTTGACCTATTATGACGCCATCATCGCCAATTTTTTGCAGTTGTTAGTCTATTTCAATGCATTTTAAGCCATTTTAGACCTATTTTTACCTTATTTTCGCTTTTTTTTGTCCTTTTTTCTGTTTTCCTTTCTTTTTTCTGTTTTTTTTTTCTTTCTCCCCTGCTTGCCCTCCCCCGTTTTATTGCCCCCATACATGGGCAAGTTGATCCGGAGTGGGGGGTTAAACTCCAAATTAGAGGGGGGGGGGTTAAAATCCGAGAAACGCAAAATACCCATATCGTTTTTTTTTCTGGAGTGCATTTTACCCATATCGTTTTTCGATTTTGAAGGGAAAATAAGTAAAAACGCTAATTTTAGGTTAAAAAGCCCTTTTTATAGCATTTAGCTTTTTATTGCTTAAAACATTCATTTTGACCTCAAAACTTAAATTTGGAGACAGTTACAAGTCATTTTAAAGTCATTTTTTTCTTCATTTCTCCAAAATTGGGGAGGGCGAGGGGGTAACCTTTTCTCTCCTCCCACTTCTGAGTGGGGAGGGTTAAACCCCCCTTCTCAGAATTGGGGGGTTGACCCCCAACTCCAAACCCCCCCGTGCCCATGTATGCCCCCCCCCGTTTTAAAAAATTTGCCCCCCCCGTGCCCCCCTTCCCGTTTTGGAATTGGCCCCCATCTTAATAAAACCCGGGGGGCAGTGCACTGGTCTGCTAGGAGGGTGGACCCCACGCCCATCCTGCATCCCCATTTTCATCTATCACCTTCTCTAGCTTAGACCAGAAACAAGATCTTGTTTTCTGTCGGCTGTTACGCGTCTTTTGTTGCTGGAATGGTTCGTAATGACAGACCTGTGCACGGTCTGGAAATGCCCTCCCCCGTTTTATTGGAGGATTTCCCCCCCCCCCCCCGTTTTATTGCCCCCCCCCCGCTAAAAAATGAAAAAGTAGCCCTAAAAATTATGACGCCATCATCGCGAGTTTTTTACATTTTTTTAGCCTATTTCAATGTATTTTCAGTCATTTTATCTTAATCTTAGAATTTTATTTTAAGCTAATTATCCAGAAATGAAATCAATAATCCATACACAACGTATATTTTTGGAAGAATAAACTGCACACAATCTGTTGGCGCTATACAGCACTTTTGAGTATCATTAGACGTTTTTTTTTATAAATAATATTTATCAGCATTCGCAGCCATTATTAAATTTTATATTACAAAGACCTAAAAATAAAAAGCTTACTTTTTTGCATATTTTTAGCTTTAAAGAGAAATAATTTGCCCACAATCACATTACTTTTTTATTAATTTCATATTCGTGTGTAGTGACAATCATTTCCATAGCCTATTTGCCTGGATTTTAAACTTAAAACGCAAAAATATGATTGTATAAAAGCACCACACAAGTTCTCAGCATATTCGAAAATTTTTTTTGCGGCAAAATTTGAACCCATCTCCCTTGAGCAGATCATATACCAAGGAGCTAGTATTAAAGCAAATACTAGTGCTTGGTTTTGAACCAGTTATGCTGGCATCTTTCACTGCTAAATAATTGGAATTAATGTATAGTATATATGAACCCAAATGTTTGGTAATGTTTCATATTAGTTTAGAGAATAGTAGTTAACAATTTCGTCTTCTTCGGGACTCGATCCAGGAACCTTCAGTAGTAAGCAAGACGTTCGTTCTACCACTGCGCCACAACCTCGACAAAGGTTGCAGAAAAGTTGTGCGAATTTCAATAAAATTTATTTCTAAGGTCAGATCGTAAAACTTTCCTAATGCCATAAATTTTTTACTATCTTAGCCATGTTCTCCCAAGTGGTGCCCTAAAAAGGACAGCGCTTTACTGTTGCACTGCTTGTATGCCAAGAGCATTTTTTGTCAATTTCTAGTGTTAGGTTATAAATTAAACGCTGTAACATTTTTTCTTATTCCGGTGCCCTAAAAAAGCAGCGCCTTACCGTTGCAATGCTCGCACGCCGGGGAGCACTTCTGGCAGTTCCCGTTCTGAGCCAGGTCGCAGAACTGCCCTATAGGGCACGAATTTACCACCGAGGCGCAGCTGCCCGGCTGAGTTTTGAAGCGGACACTCATGCAGTAGCCCAACAGTGGGTTCCACTCGCTACCGTCCGTGCACTGGTGGCAATGGATCGGCCCGTCGCAGCGCAAGCAGTTTAACGGGCATCTGAAATTTAAAAATTCTATTTTTTAAATTCAATTTATTTGAAAAATTTTATTAAACAGTCTTGTTCGTTTTTTCTTTCCCGTTTTTTTACTGTATAATTTGTTTGAAAACAAGCAAAACTAAACATTAGAAGAATTTACCTGTTACACTGCCTAGAAGAGGGGTTGAGGAAAGTCCCTTTAGGGCACCTGGCCACGCAATTACCCTCCGGTCCCAGAAAATGACCACTCTGGCAGCGAATGCAGTGACCGGTGGGATCGCACTTCTTGCAATTGGTGGCATGGCACGGGAGCTTGCAGGCCGGATGAGCTGACGCTGAAATTAAATTAACTTTATTTAGCTTTTATTTAAAAAATTTCATTGAAATTCGCACAACTTTTCTGCAACCTTTGTCGAGGTTGTGGCGCAGTGGTAGAACGCACGTCTTGCATATACTGAAGGTTCCAGGATAGAGTCCCGAAGAAGACGAAATTATTAACTACTATGTCTTAAACTAATATGAAACATTACCAAACATTTGGGTTCATATATACTATACATTAATTCCAATTATTTAGCAGTGAAAGATGCCAGCATAACTGGTTGTAAACCAAGCACTAGTATTTGCTTTAATACTAGCCCCTTGGTATATGATCTGCTCAAGGGAGATGGGTTCAAATTTTGCCGCAAAAAAAAATTCTCGAATATGCTAGAACTTGTGTGGTGCTTTTATGCAATCATATTTCGTTGCGCTTGAGTTTAAAACCCGGCAAATAGGCTATGGAAATGATTGTCACTACACACGAATATGAAATTAATAAAAAAGTACGATTGTGGGCAATTATTTTCTCTTTAAAGCTAAAAATATGCAAAAAAGTAAGCTTTTTATTTTTAGGTCTTTGTAATATAAAATTTAATAATGGCTCCGAATGCTGATAAATATTATTTATAAAAAAAAACGTCTGATGATAATCAAAAGTGCTGTATAGCGCCAAAAACAGATTGTGTGCAGTTTATTCTTCCGAAAATATACGTTGTGTATTGATTATTGATTTCATTTTTTGGATAATTAGCTAAAATAAATTAAGATTAAGATAAAATGACTTAAAATACATTGAAATAGGCTAAAAATTGCAAAAAATTAGCCAAGATGATGGCATCATAATTTTAGGGTACTTTTTCATTTTTTTAGCGGGGGGGCGGGCACTAAGACGGGGGGGGGGGCAAATCCTCCAATAAAACGGGGGAGGGCATTTCCAGACCGTGCACAGGTCTGTCATTACGAACCATTCCAGCAACAAAAGACGCGTAACAGCCGACAAAAAACAAGATCTTGTTTCTGGTCTAAGCTAGAGAAGGTGATAGATGAAAATGGGGATGTAGGATGGGCGTGGGGTCCACCCTCCTAGCAGACCAGTGCACTGCCCCCCGGGTTTTATTAAGGTGGGGGCCAATTCACGGGAAACGAGAAGGGGGGCGCGGGGGGGGGCAAATTTTTTAAAACGGGGGGGGGGGGGGACATACATGGGCACGGGGGGGTTTGGAGTTGGGGGTCAACCCCCCAATTCTGAGAAGGGGGGTTTAACCCTCCCCACTCAGAAGTGGGAGGAGAGAAAAGGTTACCCCCTCCCCAATTTTGGAGAAATGAAGAAAAAAATGACTTTAAAATGACTTGTAACTGTCTCCAAATTTAAGTTTTGAGGTCAAAATGAATGTTTTAAGCAATAAAAAGCTAAATGCTATAAAAAGGGCTTTTTAACCTAAAATTAGCGTTTTTACCTATTTTCCCTTCAAAATCGAAAAACGATATGGGTAAAATGCACTCCAGAAAAAAAACGATATGGGTATTTTGCGTTTCTCGGATTTTAACCCCCCCCCCCCCCTCTAATTTGGAGTTTGACGCCCCACTCCGGATCAGCAGCCCATGTATGGGGGCAATAAAACGGGGGAGGGCAAGCAGGGTATAAATAAAAAAAAAAACAGAAAAAAGAAAGGAAAACAGAAAAAAGGACAAAAAAAAAGCGAAAATAAGGTAAAAATAGGTCTAAAATGGCTTAAAATGCATTGAAATAGACTACAAACTGACTACAAACTGCACGGCATTTCCAGACCGTGCACAGGTCTGCTCCTAGCCTCAAAACTTTGCCCACCCCCCTCCCCCATCCCGCAGAACAAAATTCAGTTAACAAAATTATAATCTTATAAAATAACAATCGGTAAACTTTTATAGATTTAAAAAAATCTTGCTTTGGACACTGGACCCCACCTGACCCCCCTCAGGTAGAGATCAATAATTTCCACCTCGGGTCGAATCACAGGTGAGCACGATCCCACGAGCTAGGAGGCGGGTGGGTGGAGGAAGGGGGTAAATTGCATGGAGGAGGGTTCCAGCAGGGGGGGGGGGGTTTGACCGCCTAGCTTTTTAGGGGGGGTCGACCCGGGGTGCGAAATTTAGAGGGGGGTCAGGTAGGGTTCGGTGTCCGGGACATAATAGTTTTAAACCATAATAACTTGGATAATACTACATTTTATTGAAGAAAAAGCGATATTTTGGATTTATGTTAAAAATTAATGCCTTTCGAAGAAAACTTTGTATAAAAAAGTACCTAAAATTTTCTCGAGGTGGGAGGGGGGTCAGATTTCAAATTCCAGAGGGGGGGGTCAGAACTCAGATGTAAAATTTTCGGAAAGTTGGGGGGAGGGGAGGGGGGCCTTAGATTTTCGTCTAGGAGGGGGGGGGCAAAATTTCGAGGCTATGAGGGGGTGGACCCCAGACCTGTGCACAGTCTGTAAATGCCCCCCCCCCCCGTTTTATTGGAGGATTTCCCCCCCGTTTTATTGCCAACCCCCACCCGCCAAAAAAGAAAAAGTACCCTAAAATTAAGACGCCATTTTTGATCTATGATGACGCCATCATCGCGAATTTTTCGCAGTTTTTAGCCTATTTCAATGTATTTTAAACCATTTTAGACCTATATTCACGCTTTTTTTGGCAATTTTCCCTTCCCTTCTTTTTTCTTCTTTCCTCCCCCCCCCCCCGTTTTATTGCCCCCACATGGGCAAGTTGGTCCGGAGTGGGGAGGGGTTAAACCCCAAATTAGGGGGGGGTTAAAATCCAAGAAACGCAAAATACCCATATCGTTTTTTTTTCTGGAGTGCATTTTACCCATATCGTTTTTCGATTTTGAAGAGAAAATAGGTAAAAAACGCTAATTTTAGGTCAAAAATCCCTTTTTATTGCATTTTTGAGCTTTTTATTGCTTAAAACATTCATTTTGACCTCAAAACTTAAGTTTGGAGGCAGTTAGAAGTCATTTTAAAGACATTTTTTTTTCTTCATTTTTCGAAAATTGGGGGTTAACTTTTTCTCCCCCCCCTCACTTCTAAGTGGGGGAGGGGTTAAACCCCCCTTCTCAGAATTTGGGGGGTTAACCCCCCAACCCCCCCCCGTGCCCATGTATGTCCCCCCCCCCCCCCGTTTTAAAAAATTTGCCGCATCCCCTTCTCGTTTTGGAATTGGCCCCCATCTTAATAAAACCCGGGGGGCAGTGCACTGGTCTGCTAGGAGGTGGACCCCACGCCCATCCTACATCCCCATTTCATCTATCACCTTCTCTAGCTTAGACCAGAAACAAGATCTTGTTTTCTGTCGGCTGTTACGCGTCTTTCTTGCTGGAATGGTTCGTAATGACAGACCTGTGCACGGTCTGGAAATGCCCTCCATTTCTGGAGGATTTGCCCCCCCCCCGTTTTATTGCCCCCCCCCGCTAAAAAAATGAAAAAGTACCCTAAAATTATGACGCCATCATCGCGAATTTTTTGCAGTTTTTAGCCTATTTCAATGTATTTTAAGTCATTTTATCTTAATCTTAATTTATTTTAGCTAATTATCCAAAATGAAATCAATAATCAATACACAACGTATATTTTTGGAAGAATAAACTGCACACAATCTGTTGGCGCTATACAGCACTTTTGATTATCATCAGACGTTTTTTTTTATAAATAATATTTATCAGCATTCGGAGCCATTATTAAATTTTATATTACAAAGACCTAAAAATAAAAAGCTTACTTTTTTGCATATTTTTAGCTTTAAAGAGAAATAATTGCCCACAATCGTACTTTTTTATTAATTTCATATTCGTGTGTAGTGACAATCATTTCCATAGCCTATTTGCCGGGTTTTAAACTCAAGCGCAACGAAATATGATTGCATAAAAGCACCACACAAGTTCTAGCATATTCGAGAATTTTTTTTTGCGGCAAAATTTGAACCCATCTCCCTTGAGCAGATCATATACCAAGGGGCTAGTATTAAAGCAAATACTAGTGCTTGGTTTACAACCAGTTATGCTGGCATCTTTCACTGCTAAATAATTGGAATTAATGTATAGTATATATGAACCCAAATGTTTGGTAATGTTTCATATTAGTTTAAGACATAGTAGTTAATAATTTCGTCTTCTTCGGGACTCTATCCTGGAACCTTCAGTATATGCAAGACGTGCGTTCTACCACTGCGCCACAACCTCGACAAAGGTTGCAGAAAAGTTGTGCGAATTTCAATAAAATTTTTTAAATAAAAATTAAATAAAGTTAATTTAATTTCAGCGTCAGCTCATCCGGCCTGCAAGCTCCCGTGCCACGCCACCAATTGCAAGAAGTGCGATCCCACCGGTCACTGCATTCGCTGCCAGAGTGGTCATTTTCTGGGACCGGAGGGTAATTGCGTGGCCAGGTGCCCTAAAGGGACTTTCCTCAACCCCTCTTCTAGGCAGTGTAACAGGTAAATTCTTCTAATGTTTAGTTTTGCTTGTTTTCAAACAAATTATACAGTAAAAAAACGGGAAAGAAAAAACGAACAAGACTGTTTAATAAAATTTTTCAAATAAATTGAATTTAAAAAATAGAATTTTTAAATTTTAGATGCCCGTTAAACTGCTTGCGCTGCGACGGGCCGATCCATTGCCACCAGTGCACGGACGGTAGCGAGTGGAACCCACTGTTGGGCTACTGCATGAGTGTCCGCTTCAAAACTCAGCCGGGCAGCTGCGCCTCGGTGGTAAATTCGTGCCCTATAGGGCAGTTCTGCGACCTGGCTCAGAACGGGAACTGCCAGAAGTGCTCCCCGGCGTGCGAGCATTGCAACGGTAAGGCGCTGCTTTTTTTAGGGCACCGGAATAAGAAAAAATGTTACAGCATTTAATTTATAACCTAACACTAGAAATTGACAAAAAATGCTCTTGGCATACAAGCAGTGCAACAGTAAAGCGCTGTCCTTTTTAGGGCACCAGGTGGGAGAACATGGCTAAGATAGTAAAAAATTTATGGCATTAGGAAAGTTTTACGATCTGACCTTAGAAATAAATTTGCCAGAAATGCTCCCTAATCTGGAAGCATTGCAAAAGTAAGACGCTGCCTCTGTAGATCTAATGCAGAATCAAAATTGCTATGAGAAATCATAAATCCCCTAGTATCATAAATCATTCCTTTCGCAATTTTCTTGTGCGTATTATATATATATATATATATATATATATATATATATATATATATATATATATATATATATATATATATATATATATATATATATATATATATATATATATATATATATATATATACAGAGAGACCTGTGCACGCCCCCCCCCCCCCCCCCCCCCGGAGTTTTATTGGGGGGGGCGATTCCAAAACGGGGAGGCAACTTTTTTGAAACGGGGGCAATAAAACGGGGGGGGGGCAACCGGGGGGAAAGAAAAAAGGGGGAAAAAAGGAAAAGGGAAAAAAGGGTAAAAAAAAACGACAAAGGTAAAAAAAGGACCAAAATGGCTTAAAATACATTGAAATAGGCTAAAAACTACAAAAAAAATGCGATGATGGCGTCATCATAGGTCAAAAGTGGCGTCATAATTTTACGGTACTTTTTTATTTGTTAGCGGGGGGGCAAATCCTCCAATAAAACGGGGGGGGGCATTTCCAGACCGTGCACAGGTCTGTATATATATATATATATATATATATATATATATATATATATATATATATGGAAGAACCAAAATTTATGGTGACGTCCGTTTATATAGGCCACGGCTTTATAAAAAAAACATAATCGGATTGGTAATAATTAAACATAGATAAACATAGATTTAAAATTTTTCCACGTGTTGCCATGCGATGTAGAAATATTTTGAAAATTGTCGATCACATTAGCATCCGGGGTAAATAGAGTGTGACAGAATTTAAGTTAAGAAGATCTATTTATAAATAAAAAAAAACATCTATTTATTACTAAATAATAAAATATCGTGCATGAAATAATCGCTTAGCTGGCGTATAGTTTGTCCAAACAACAGTGAATAATAAGAAGTATACTGTTTAATATTTTAGACGGGTGGGGGAAATTGAGAGTTCTTCACCAAGAAATTACGAAAAAAAACCCAAAATTTGCATTATAATCACGTAAAAGTTAGGAATTATCACGTAGGATTTAGATTATGGTATAAAAATAGGATATAAAAGAGTCATTAGAATTAACAATAATCACGTAGGATTTAGATTATGGTATAAAAATAGGATATAAAAGAGTCATTAGAATTAACAATAATCACGTAGGATTTAGATTATGGTATAAAAATAGGATATACATGAGTAATTTAAACTGACAAAGTTACCTCTATTAAATATTGTGTAGTTAATGATACATAAAATAACTTGATATTGAAATAGAACCCGGTGGGGGGCGTGCACAGGTTTGGGTGAAAACAATTATATAGGGTAGTGCATTTAATTTCGGCACTTTTCCAAAATGGGCATTTTTGATTTTGGACTATATCTTTGGTAATCCTGGACGGAATACGACGTTTGATAGCTCAAATGAGAGCTAATTATATGTAGACGACTTTCGTGAGCTTTTGATTTGTTATGTAATGATATTTTCATGTGAAATTGTGTGATTTATAAAAAATAAAATTGTTACTCGTTTTTAGAACCTGGTCATTTCATAATCACTCAATAAATTGGTTTAAAACTTAAAGTGTCCTGGTAAAATTTAGTCTATTTTCCGAATTTTCAGTCCCCGTGATTTTACGTTGCGTCTATGGTGAGCAATCGTTATAAAATAAAATAGTGTAATTTCGGCACACATATTGCTGTAGGTAAAAACGGGTTGAATTAAGTGGTCGGGTGTTAATGTAAATAGTTAAAATACAACGTTGAAATGTGTAGGGTCATAGCACTGCACTTAAACTCGATTAAGGGGGTCCTTTTAAAAAGTGCTGAAATTAAATGCACTTTTTTCCCAAATTTTGCCCATTTTGATACCATTTGGCATTTTAGCTGTAACTTTGTGCCAGTTACACGTTGAACAACAAGTAGAAGCCTAAATTAAAGAAAACTGTCTGGAGATAATGATAGGCTTTTAAATCTTTGAAAATGATGATTTTTTGACTGAGAAACAATCGATTGTTTGTAAAATGCACACATTTAATTTCGGCAATTTTCCATTTGTTAAAAAAACTGATGTAATTAAGTAAAAAAACTACTTTCGTACAGTGAAACTTTTGTGACGCAACGCAGTATCGTGAAAGCTTTAAAATGAACTATCAAAAATGAAAATCGGGCTATACAGTGAAAAGTTACATCGGAAAAACAAAAAAGTGCCGAAATTAAATGCACTACCCTATATGATTTTATTTTGGATACAAAATTATCAACAATTGGGAAAACCATGTGATATAACTTGTTACAGTTCGTAATGTATAAATTCCATAATGATGATACCTTAGTATTATATGAATTTACCCATCGAATGACTGAGTTACGTAACACTATGCATTTACTACTTTCACTCATCGAATATATACAAAAAATTATGTTTCCCTCTGTTTTATTTCTAATGGTTTTAATATGAGGTTACTTTTTATTTTTCTCATAATAAAACTCAAAATTTTTTTTAGCCATTTTTTGGTTTAAAACATTAAAAGAAGACATTTTTTTATATTTTTGCGTTAATTTTGACTTGTTTTAAATGTTTTTGTTTCCATTGTAAATTAATTTGGACTCTGCAATCCGCTAGCAGTTATCGCATTCATAGATGAACACGGTCAAAAAGCTAGGGGGGGTGTTTACCCCGGGTAAATGACATTTCAAAATCTAGGAGGGTGTCGAACCCCCCCTAGCTTTCTAGGCGGGGTCAACCCGGGGTGGAAGATTTTGAAACCTAGAGGGGAGTCAGGTGGGGTCGAATTTTCGAAGCAAAATACTTTTAAACCATTAAAGGTTTAATAATAGTTTTTTTATAAGATAATCTATATTTTATTGAATAAAAAGTGATATTGAGGTATAAAAAGTGTGTAAAAACATGAATTTGTGTTAAAAATTTACGTTTTTGAAAGAATTTAGTATAAAAAAGTACTTAAAATTTTCTCGAGGGGAGATAGGGGGGGGGGTCAGATGTCAAAATCCAGGGGTAAAAAATTTGAAAATTTGGGGGGAGGGGGGCCCCTGGATTTTTTCTAGGGGGCCCCAAAATTTCGAGGCTAGGGGGAGGGGTGGACCCCACCCTACCCCCCTTGTTCATCTATGATCGCATTTATATCAATTTTATTGTTCGCAAGGTGTTTACAGCCAGTTTTTTTGAGCGCTCATGAAACATATAACTCATACACTTAAAAAAAACTTAACTTAGCTTTTGTGTCTTTCCTGTCATTGTATTTAGATGGCAAAATAAGAATTGATTGATTGAAAATGTATCAGTATCAGGATTATCTTATTAAATAATAATAATAATAATAATTATTATAATAAATTATAAATTTTACAAATAATAATTAAATTATTATTAAATTACTTTTCAGGACCAAGAAGCGAGCATTGCCTTTCCTGTAAAATATCCCAGCGCTTGGACGACACAAACCATCAATGTCGAAAGTGTATTTTACGAGAATTTTGGGACAGAGTGTCAGAGGTATATTTTGTACAGCTTTGTTAATATTAATGTATTATTAAAATTTTTGTGTTATTTTTGATGTTGGTTATTATTAACCATTACAATAGCGAAGCTTTTAATTTTGATAACCTCTGTATATTGGATACGCTATTAATGGTTAAAGAAATGCCCGCGACAATTATTATTGTAATTTTTGATGCCTTGCTGTTCGTAAACGTTATAAATATTTTCATCCTTCTATAGGCAAATCAAACCTAGCTGACCTCGATAATTTGTAGTATTCAATCGACTATTTAACAATAAAACATTAAAGGTTTGAAATTTTTAGCAAAAATTGTTTAATATTAAGGATTTTATACCTTATTTTATCAGTTATGAAAAATTACTTAATTTCAAACAAAATTGCGAATTTTTCAACCGCTAAAGTGGACTAACTGTTGTAATATTCTGTAAAAAAGCGGGATTAAAATAAAGCTGCGTTTCAATTGCTTTAAAAAAACCGTCATAACTGCACATTTCTAATTGGTTTTTTGTTTGGTCCGCTCATATTCGGATACAATTTTTACGAGCTCAGCCAGATATAATTCCAATATATTAACAATTCTAAGAGTTTTATATTTGCACGCAGAGCTGCCACCTTTGTCAGAAAATCGTTCGTCACTCCAATTAAAAAAAAACGATTGACGTGTTATATTGGCGCAGCTACCATTGGTGTCGGAAATGTGTTCGTTCTACTAATTAACAAAAATGATTGACGTTTTTTTGATTGCAGAGTTGCCGTCCGTGTCACCGCTTATGTACACTACATATAACAATTCAGTTATAAAAAAATTAATATTATCACAATTTAGCGAGTCTCAGTCGAGACTCGATCTAGAGACTTTCACAGTATGCAAAACGTTCGTTCTACCACTGCACCACAACGTCGACACTTGTAGAGCTTATTTACAACTTTATTTATAGAGCTGCCATCCGTGTCACCGCTCATGTATGACGTGCGTGGGTCCCGCCGCGACTGATTGCGAACGCTGCAGCACTGGATACGGTAGTCGGGATCACAAGTGCCTCCCCTGTTGCAGAATGGGGCAGGACCCACGACTCAGCCATTGCGGTAGGATTGTTTTCTGCCTATTCTTTTTGTTTAAAATTTTTATGCAAGTTTTACTGTGTGTACTGTGTGTTTTACAAGTTTAACATAAATCTATGGATAAAGTAAGTGTCAATTTAACTAGTGTATCGATCTTAATTACAAAACGTTCTTTTGACGTTTAGTGCATAATTAGCCACGGCGCCCGGAAAAAATACATTCTGCAAAATATCTTCAGAAAGAATATCTTCTGAAAGACTTTTAAATTCTCAATTAAAGAAAACTTTTTTTTCCTAAGCCTAAGCGAAACCTTAAAATCAAGCTAAAACGACATAAAAAAGTTTAAAAAAAGCTTTAAAAGTTTTTAATAATACTGAATAATTTACTGCTAAAAGAAGATATTTTTCCGGAAGATATTTTGCAGAAGGTATTTTTTCCGGACACCTTAGCCACGCCGTCTTCGGCTCTGATGCGCTAGACTCTGGTTAGCTGCCGGTATTTTGGAAATTTCATTATAATGACAAAAAACGTTATCAGCTACGCAGCAAGCCAAAGTCGGGCGCAGTGCATCGGAAAGCCAATATGGCGAATAGAATCGAACGAAGATAAACACAAATTGTGATCAAAGTAGGCTTTGTGAAAATAATCGATTTTGCGCCGTCAATTTTAATGCAAATTGGTTTGTTGAAATCGGTCGATTTTATCATGATTAAAATAGGTTTTGGGAACTTGATGGATTTTGTACCGTCAATTCAATTATAAGTAGGTTTTGTAAAAATGGACGATTTAATTGTGATTAAAATAGGTTTTGTGAAAATGATCGATTTTGCGCTGTCAATGTTAATTTAAGTAGAGTTTGTGAAAATAGGCGATTTATTTGTGATCAAAGTGAGTTTTGTGAAAATGATCGATTTTGCGCCGTCAATTTAAAAAGTGAGTAGGTTTTGTGAAAATGTTCGATTAAATCGTGATTAAAGTAGGCTTTGTAAAAAATATCGATTTTGCCTTGTCTATGTTTGTAAGTTGGTTTTCTGAAAATGATTGAATTTGTGCCGTCAATTTTAATGTAATTAGGTTTTGTAAAAACAGTCGATTTGATCGTGATTAATAAAGTTTTGTGAAAATGGTTGATTATTAAATCGACCATTTTCACAAAACCATTTTCACATAACGATTACGGAGATGAAAATAGGTTTCGGTGAAAATGGTCGATTTAAGCGCATTGAATTAGGTTTTGTTAAAATGATTGATTTATTCGTGATTAAAGTAGGGTTTGTGAAAATGATCGATTTTTGTATTTTAGCGGACTGCCTTCCGGTCCTTCGAAACCACAAAAGCTTTTTGTCAATAAGCGTGAGTCTAGTGGTCGCAGCCGTTTTGATCTTCCTACTCGTTTTCTCCTGCCTCGCTTGTCGCAGCAGAAGGAGGCGACTGAAAACGGGCGATACCAAATCCGGAATTTCGTAAGTAGCCAATGACTGTATATTTTAATCGTGTGTAAGTTGGAGAAGCAACTAACCACCTTCCCGTTAAAAAATAAGGATATTACAGACTGAGACTCTTCCCTTGCGAAACGTAAAACGTTACCACTTTTTAAATAAAATTGGGCATTTAAAATGGTCGGCACAAAAGGGAAAGCATTCTTCATTTTTAGAAAGAATTAGTCTGTAAAGTTTTATCAACGCTCTTTTTTAGAACATGTGAAATAATTTGGTTTTTTCCATTTTTCCATCTGGTTGGTTTATTTTGTAGATAAATATATATCCGTATTGTTTGGATGCTAATTACGAATTTTGTTTAATGTTAGAGTCTCAGGACTGTCGTGTGTAATGTAAATCATGAAATGTCGTGATATTCATGAAATCGTGAAATGTCGTGGAAAGGTTACAACCGTCCTGATTTGCTCATTTGCAGCAGTAGTATAATAGCTGTAGTGGGATCTAGGGGATAAAGGGGAAAAATGAAGGAATGCACGTATATAATAATTTAATTATTATAGATAAAGATATTGTGTATCAACAAGTAATTTTTTAAACTTCAAAATATTGCAAATTAATATTGATTTTAACCGTTGCCATTTCCCCAGTTGTATTGTAGCAGTAGTATAATAACAGCATAGGTGTTCTTCGTCAGGTCCGCTAGGAGGGGGGTCCGGACCCATACATGGGCACGGGGGGGGGGTTGGGAGGGGTTAACCCCATACATGGGCACGGGAGGGGGTTGGGGGGGTTAACCCCCCCAAATTCTGAGAAGGGGGTTTAACCCCCCCCCCCACTCAGAAGTGGGGGGGGAGAAAAAGTTAACCCCCCCCCAATTTTGGAAAAATCAAAAAAAAAAGTCTTTAAAATGACTTCTAACTGCCCCCAAACTTAAGTTTTGAGGTCAAAATGAATGTTTTAAGCAATAAAAAGCTCAAAAATGCTATAAAAAGGGCTTTTGACCTAAAATTAGCGTTTTTTACCCATTTTTCCTTCAAATTCGAAAAACGATATGAGTAAAATGCACTCCAGAAAAAAACGATATGGGTATTTTGCGTTTCTCGGATTTTAACCCCCTCCCTAATTTGGGGTTTAACTCCCCCCCACTCCGGACCAACTTGCCCATGTATGGTTAACCCCCCCCCCAAATTCTGAGAAGGGGGTTTAACCCCCCCACTCAGAAGTGGGGGGGGGAGAAAAAGTTAACCCCCCAATTTTGGAAAAATAAAAAAAAGTCTTTAAAATGACTTCTAACTGCCTCCAAACTTAAGTTTTGAGGTCAAAATGAATGTTTTAAGCAATAAAAAGCTCAAAAATGTTATAAAAAGGGTTTTTTGACCTAAAATTAGCTTTTTTTTACCTATTTTTCCTTCAAAATCGAAAAACGATATGGGTAAAATGCACTCCAGAAAAAAAACGATATGGGTATTTTGCGTTTCTCGGATTTTAACCCCCCTCCCTAATTTGGGGTTTAACCCCCCCCCCCCCGACTCCGGACCAACTTGCCCATGTATGTCCGGACCCCCCTGACTTTTTAGGGGGGTCGACCCGGAGTGCGAGATTTCAAATTTAGGAGGGTCCGATTTTTTTAACAAAGTTTTCTTACATCCGTTATTTAAGTGTTTTAGGTGTAATATTGAATTTTATGTACTAAAACAGCCTATGTAGGCCTAAAAAATTTTTACTAAAAAAAGCCTGTTTTTAACAGTAAATAAAAAATATACTTTTAAATTGGTCAGAAGGGGGTCAGCCTCGCTAGGGGGGTTAGGCCGGACCGCTCTCGAGCTTCTTGGGGGGGAGGTTCGAAAGTTTGACTCTAGGTGGTGGACCCTCTGCCCCCTCCCCCCTAAAAACACCTATGAATAGCTGTAGTGGGATCTAGACATTAAAGGGGGAAAATAGAAATGTGCAATTATATAATAATTTAATTATTACAGATAACATATCGTGTAACAAACAACAAGTAATTTTTAAACTTTAAAATGTAGCAAATTAAAATTCATTTGAAGGTCGTAGTCATTTTCTCATTTGTGTTGTGACAGTAGTGTAATAGCTGTAGTGGGATCTAGGAGATAAAAGGGGAAAATAAGCAAATGCTATAATAATAATTTAATTATTACAGATAAAAATATCCTAACATCAAGTAGTTTTTAAACTTCATTATATAGCTAATTAAAATTCATTTTAACACTTTAAATACAACAAAAAGACTAATTTTAAGGTGGATATTGTTACAAAAAAGAAGAAAACCAGAAACAGGCTAAAGTCCTCCCAATAGCAACACACATCCAACTCCACGCAAAACAAGCAAAATTGGCAGCCATGTACACAAACAACCCACTTAATTATTTAACACAACAACCTGCACCCAGCAGGCTCAAAAAGCAAACAATATTTCACAACAACAACTACACAACAAACATACCTACAGACATACACAACAAAACTTACAAAGCACTAAAACAACAAATCCACACAAACACAGTCACAAACCACATAAATAACACTCCAATAAACCCAATACTTCAAACAAAAGCACCAGCAATAAGCAACGAGGAAGAAAATCTTCCTCGCGGGGTCAGGAGAACCCTCGCCCAACTCAGGGCAGGGAAATCTCCTTTCCTCTACTCCTACCTACACAAAATCAATCCAACACAACACACATCACCAAACTGCCCGCTATGCAAAACACAAACACACACAACACAACACCTTTTTACATGCACACACATCAATACGACACTGGGACCAGAGGACCTTTGGGCAAACCCCGTAGCGGTTGCTGAGCTCCTCCGGGAGTGGGAAGAGGGGGTGAGCAAGGCGACAGGCGTGCCGGACGGACCACACCAGGGTTGATGGAAACCCTGGAAACTGGCAAACTCAACAACAAAAACCAGAAACATTGAAGTTTTACAGTTTTGTTTATTTATAGTTTTTTTTGTTTAACTCTAACATAACTCTAGTTCATCGGTCCCTTCCCTCCCCACCCCCTTGCGAAATTTTTTTTGTGGTGAAATCCGCTTTCCCTTCTCCAAAAAAATGAAACCCTCCTTACGTTCCTAATATGAAATAATAAATAATTAAAGAAAAATATGAGACATCATATATTGTTTAGACATATTTACTGTCCTAACTAGAACGCGCCTTAACTAGAGAGCGCGCCCTAGTTAATTAAGGCCCTTAATAGCCCTAATAAGGGTATGTAATGGCCCTAATTAAGTCATCAAAAAAAAAGTCACTTCATAAATGATAAATCACTTTACTTAAAAGAAACTTCATATTTTGTGAGTTTTTATTAAAAAATGAATAATTAAACGCCTCCTAGCTTTAGTATATTCACAAAATCTACAATTTCTTCCTATTAAAATGCCAATTTTCGCGAATTTTGTATGAAAAATAAAACATTTTTTTCTTGAAAATCATTTTTTCCTGAGGGCTCTAAATTAGGGCCATTGGTTGGTCCTAATTAGGACCTAAAGATCAAAATTAAAGCTCGCCTTGGTAAGAGCCTTTGAAGCCCCTAAGGTGCGCTTTAATTAGTGCGCCCCCTAGTTAAAGGAGTAAATGTGTCTGAATCTGAACAATATATAAAGTTAAATAGTTTTCTTTTATTTTTATATTATATTATATTTTTGCTAATATTGGCAACCGTTTAGGTATCGTAAAGTGCCAAATATGGAAGACGGCAGCTTCCTGAAATTGCCGCTGCACGAAAACGGGGACTCGGGTATCCGATCCGAGGACGAAGACTCGGATTTCGAGGAGGAGGACAATCTCTTCGAGCGAAGATGAAGCCGCTTCTACTTTTAGCTGACTTCTTCCCTTTTAGCTGGGCCCGGCCCGGTCCGGAGGATTTGTCAGGCCGCGCGCATATTTCCATGAGACTCAACATTTGCGAAGCGCGTTATCGTCTGTTTAGCTTCTTCTACATATTTACTTATGTAGAGAACGCGCGAAGCTTAGATCGCTTATCAGGCCCTATAGCTTAGCTTTTATCATTGTACTCGCGGTTGTGACGTTTTACCACCGCCAGATTGCGGTGTTCCGGTATATTATGAAGCTTTTGTTGTTTGTCTCGTTTTCGACCTTCCATTCTTCGACTCATTCGTTTTTATGTATCCAATCCACTCATTCGTGATGGAGAAAAATAACTGATATGGAAGCTGTTTGGTTTCGGTTTCAACGCCTCAAATTTCAGTATTTTAATTGATCCCGGCTAAACATGCCGTCCTGGATGTCAGGGTGGAAATAATAAGGTTTGCAAACTCAGTTTTTCCTTTTTATGTTTAACCACTTTAAATATGCTAAGAAATTGAAAATGCTGGCTCGTGGGTCGGGTGAAAAAGAAAGATCGCGGGCTCAGTGGAACCGGTTTGGCTTCAGGTTTCGTGGCTACTGTGGTGGTGGAATAAGTCTAATTCAGTAGAAAAATATTCGGCTGTGATGGGGTTATTTTTTTAAGTTACACATGTAGAGTGCTACGGGCTATAAGGCAGAAACGGCGCCACGAAAAGCGCATTTAAGCAACCTATTTATGCAAATAATTAATTATAAATGCTATAAAATTTTTTTAAAACTTATTAAAAACTTTAACGATAAGTTTTAAAATGTAATAAAAACATGTTTAAAGTTTAAAGTTCTTAACTTACTCATTTAAATATTGAAGCTCCGGAGCTTTTTCCATTTGAAATGGTCGGAGCTTCTGATCACGGTATTCGTACCTTGGAGGCAGGCAGGAACATCTTTAGCTCGTACATATTTGGACTTATTAGATTCTTCCATTAGTAAATAATCATTTTAAAAATTTACAAAACGAATAATTTACTGGTTCTGTTAATTATTTACAGATCCACGTATTTTTTTGCTTTTGCGCAGACTATATAATAAACTGGCTTTGATTTATTCTATCGACAACGGTTTTATTAAGTCTTTACTGCGTTTTCAATGCATTGTAAACGCTGTGACATTGTGTATGTTGTAATATCATAACATAATCATAGATGAACAAGGGGGGAGGGTTAGGGTGGGGTCCACCCCCCCTAGCCTTGAAATTTCGGGGGCCCCCTAGAAAAAAATCCAGGGGGGGCCCTCCCCTCCCCCCAATATTTCGAATTTTTTACCCCTTACCCCCCTCTAGATTTTGAAATCTGACCCCCCCTCCCCTCTCGAGAAAATTTTAAGTACTTTTTTTATACTAAATTTTCTTCCAAAAACATGATTTTTTTACACAAATTCATGTTTTTACACCCTTTTTATACCTAAATATCGCTTTTTATTCAATAAAAAGTAGTATTATCTTATAAAAAAACTATTATTAAACCTTTAATGGTTTAAAAGTATTTTGCTTCGGAAATTGGACCTCACCTGACCCCTCTCTAGGTTTCAAAATCTTCCACCCTGGGTCGACCCCCCCTAGAAAGCTAGGGGGGGGGTTCGACCCCCCTAGGACCCCCTCCTAAATTTTGATATGTCATTTACCCGGGGTAAACACCCCCTCTGGCTTTTTGACCGTGTTCATATATGAACATAATAAGATCATAATAATAAATATGACACGGACCGCAGAGGCAGACGCCGCAGGCGCAACACAAAGAGCAGGGAAAGAAAACAAAGCATTTTGTTTGTAAACACCAAACCAAAAAACCGGAAATCGTTACGATTGATAACAATAAAAATTTTATAAACGTAGGTTAGAATATAAAATATTTAAAAACACTATATCAATAATGTAAAGTAGATTGGTTTTGTGAGCTAACGGGGTTGTATGTTTTGGGTGAGGTGAGGTGAAACTTTCAGTAATAATCGCCAGAGCGGACTTGCCGTCAAGAAAACTGATGATTTCAATTTTATATTTGGGATTGGAGGGCAAGGGTTTAACCATAAATTAGCCGATAGGGTCAGGAAAAAAGTTTTTTGAAGATATCGTAAAGGTGTGCTCGTTAAAATCGCTTAGTCTTTGGTCATTTAAAATTAAAGCATTTTATATCCTTGTTTTAAAAAACTAAAAAAATGATTGTAATTATGACGCAAAAAAATAAGTCAAACTAGACCTGTGACGGTCTGCAACCCCCCCCCCCGTTTTCTAGATTTTGACCCAATTTGGGGTTTAACCCCCCCCCCCACTCGAACCAACTTGCCCAAAGTATGGTTTGTAGATTTGTTTTAAACAGAGAGTATTACGGCGATTCCGACTCATTTTGTAATAGTAACGACGATCAGCACAGCGGGATGAATGTTTTGATGTTCAGAAACACAATTTTGCATAAGTATGCACATTTTTGCAGCAACTCGCGCAATGAAGTGATAAAAAAATTTTACTATAACGGTAAAATCACCCGGATCGTAACGGTAATAAGTCGGCCAAATTTGTTTATCCCCGTGTTTTTATTTGAAGGGCAATTCTAAAACCAAGGGGGGGGAAGCAGGAGAAGGTAAAGGGCAACAAAAAGGAATTTTTTGAAAGCTTGGGTACTGCAAAAAATTGGGAGATGGGGTTAAGGTACTTCCCATTTAGGAGGGGGGTATAAAAGGGAAATCCTCAAGGAAACGGGGGGGGGGGATTTCAAGAACCGTGCACAGGTCTGTTATTACCATCCTAGTTTGACTTATTTTTTCGTCATAATTACAATGATTTTTTTTAGTTTTTTAAAACAAGGATATAATAAAATGCTTTAATTTTAAATGACCAAAGACTAAGCGAGATTTAACGAGAACACACTTTTACGATATCTTCAAAAAAACTTTTTTTACTGGACCCTATCGGGCTGAAATTTTTATGGGTTAAACCCTTGGCCTTGCCAATCCCAAATATAAAATTGGAAATCGATAGGTTTTCTATTAAACGCGCAGTCCGCTCTGGGCGATAAATACATTTGATTACTGAAAGTGTTCATTCACCTCACCCAAAACCATACAACCCGTTAGGCTTGCACAAAACCAATCTACTGTTTTACAAATTATATTGATATAGGTGTTTTAACGTTAAAATGATTTTAGTGATTCTAACCTAGCGTTTATAGAAATCAACAACAATGCTTTGTTTATTGTTATCAATAATATTAAAACAATACTTCAAACGAAACATTAAAAAAACACCTTTTTTGTAGTTTTAAAACAAAAAAAGCCAATTAAATACAAAAAAGAGAACAAGAAGCAAACACCGAGTATTATACCTTGTACTTCACTTCTTAAGCGAAGCTCAATAATATTAGTTGTTATAATAAATTTTACTATATTTATTATTATGATATTATTATGTTCATATATGAACACGGTCAAAAAGCCAGAGGGGGTGTTTACCCCGGGTAAATGACATATCAAAATTTAGGAGGGGGTCCTAGGGGGGTCGAACCCCCCCCCCTAGCTTTCTAGGGGGGGGGTCGACCCAGGGTGGAAGATTTTGAAACCTAGAGAGGGGTCAAGTAAGGTCCAATTTCCGAAGCAAAATACTTTTAAACCATTAAAGGTTTAATAATAGTTTTTTATAAGATAATACATACTACTTTTTATTGAATAAAAAGCTATATTTAGGTATAAAAAGAGTTTAAAAACATGAATTCGTGTAAAAAAATCATGTTTTTGGAAAGAAAATTTAGTATAAAAAAGTACTTAATTTTTTCTCGAGAGGGGGAGGGGGGGTCAGAGTTCAAAATCTAGAGGGGGGTAAGGGGTAAAAAATTCAAAATATTGGGGGGAGGGGGCGGCCCTTCTTTCTTCCTAGGGGCCCCCGATTTCAAGGCTTTGGGGTGGACCCCACCCTAACCCCCCCCCCTTGTTCATCTATGATTATGTTATGATATTACAACATACACAATGTCACAGCGTTTACAATGCATTTCTCAAAACGACAGTAAAGACTTAATAAAACCGTTGTCGATAGAATAAATCAAAGCCAGTTTATTATATAGTCTGCGCAAAAGCAAAAAAATACGTGGATTGAAATAATTAACAGAACCAGTAAATTATTCGTTTTGTAAATTTTTAAAATGATTATTTACTAATGGAAGAATCTAATAAGTCCAAATATGTACGAGCTAAAAAGATGTTCCTGCCTGCCTCCAAGGTACGAATACCGTGATCAGAAGCTCCGACCATTTCAAATGGAAAAGCTCCGGAGCTTCAATATTTAAATGAGTAAGTTAAGAACTTTAAACTTTAAACATGTTTTTATTACATTTTAAAACTTATCGTTAAAGTTTTTAATAAGTTTTAAAAAAATTTTATAGCATTTATAATTAATTATTTGCATAAATAGGTTGCTTAAATGCGCTTTTCGTGGCGCCGTTTCTGCCTTATAGCCCGTAGCACTCTACATGTGTAACTTAAAAAAATAACCCCATCACAGCCGAATATTTTTCTACTAATTAGACTTATTCTACCACCACAGTAGCCACGAAACCTGAAGCCAAACCGGTTCCACTGAGCCCGCGATCTTTCTTTTTCACCCGACCCACGAGCCAGCATTTTCAATTTCTTAGCATATTTAAAGTGGTTAAACATAAAAAGGAAAAACTGAGTTTGCAAACCTTATTATTTCCACCCTGACATCCAGGACGGCATGTTTAGCCGGGATCAATTAAAATACTGAAATTTGAGGCGTTGAAACCGAAACCAAACAGCTTCCATATCAGTTATTTTTCTCCATCACGAATGAGTGGATTGGATACATAAAAACGAAGATGAGTCGAAGAATGGAAGGTCGAAAACGAGACAAACAACAAAAGCTTCATAATATACCGGAACACCGCAATCTGGCGGTGGTAAAACGTCACAACCGCGAGTACAATGATAAAAGCTAAGCTATAGGGCCTGATAAGCGATCTAAGCTTCGCGCGTTCTCTACATAAGTAAATATGTAGAAGAAGCTAAACAGACGATAACGCGCTTCGCAAATGTTGAGTCTCATGGAAATATGCGCGCGGCCTGACAAATCCTCCGGACCGGGCCGGGCCCAGCTAAAAGGGAAGAAGTCAGCTAAAAGTAGAAGCGGCTTCATCTTCGCTCGAAGAGATTGTCCTCCTCCTCGAAATCCGAGTCTTCGTCCTCGGATCGGATACCCGAGTCCCCGTTTTCGTGCAGCGGCAATTTCAGGAAGCTGCCGTCTTCCATTTTTGGCACTTTACGATACCTAAACGGTTGCCAATATTAGCAAAAATATAATATAATATAAAAATAAAAGAAACTATTAACTTTATATATTGTTCAGATTCAGACACATTTACTCCTTTAACTAGGGGGCGCACTAATTAAAGCGCACCTTAGGGGCTTCAAAGGCTCTTACCAAGGCGAGCTTTAATTTTGATCTTTAGGTCCTAATTAGGACCAACCAATGGCCCTAATTTAGAGCCCTCAGGAAAAAATGATTTTCAAGAAAAAAATGTTTTGTTATTTTTCATACAAAATTCGCGAAAATTGGCATTTTAATAGGAAGAAATTGTAGATTTTGTGAATATACTAAAGCTAGGAGGCGTTTAATTATTCATTTTTTAATAAAAACTCACAAAATATGA
>JASAMX010034021.1:30000-57823 GCA_030248175.1 Microlaimidae sp. YZB2_3
TTGGAAAGCTTATACCCCAGGAAATGTCGTATTGCGGTTGAGATTTTAAAACAACTCACATGGAGATCTTTATATTCGACAACGCGTTTTCACCAAACCTATGGATTTTGAACTTAAAAAAACTTTTGTCTAGGAATTGGCTTAAACTTATTGGTAAGCGTAATTAGCCAATGTAAAACCAGAATATTATGTGTTTTTTTTTGAAAAAGAACATGGACATCTTTATACTGGACAACGTTTTTTCACCAAAAAAAAAGAATGACCTTGCTCCCCAACCACAAATAGGATTGAGCTAAATGAGATATCATTGCAAAGCTTACAGTGCGGGGAATGTTATAAAAAGGCTGAAATTTAGAAAAATTTTGCATGCACATCTTTAGCCTGGACAACACATTTTCACAAAAGGTGAAACCTATGGACTTTGAAAATAATTGACTCAAACTAATTGACAAGAGTAAGTAGCCAATGTAAAATCGGAATGTGATGTTTTTTGGTAAGATTAACATAGACATTTTAATTCTGGACAACGTTTTTTCACTAAAAAGGGGAACGACTTTCCTCACCAACCAGAAAAAGGATTTGGCTAAATGAGATATCATTGAAAAGCATACAGGTCGGGGAATATCATAAAGGTGTTGAAATAAAAAAAATTCCATGGTCATCCTTAGGATGGACAACGCATTTGCACAAAAACGGGGGCCCTATGGACTTTGGAAGTTAAAAAAAATTTTGTCATTGAATTGACTTAAACTTATTGGTTAAAGAATTAGTCAATTAAAAGCCAGAATATTATGTTTTTTTGGAAAGATGAACATAAACATCTTTATACTGGACAACGCATTTTCACCAAAAAGGGAATTGACCCCTCTTCCCAACCGCAAAATTAGGTTAAATGAGGTATCACTGCAAAGCTTGCAATGCCAATTGTTGCTATTGTCATTGATATTTATTACCAATAGATATTAGTAAATGGGAAAACAGCGTATCGTTTTGTTTGTTTTTTTTTTTGGAAAAATATACATGAATATTTTGTGTTTAACAACGAATTTTTTTTAAAAGTTGGATGGACCTTCTTCCTCAACTACCAAAAATAACGGCGTAATTGATATATCATTGGAAAATTACAGCTCAGAGAGTATCGTAAGGTGGTTAAAATTAAAAAAAATAACATAGATATCTGTATGCGGGACAAACATTTTTACCAGAAAGATGAAAGGGATCACCCTTGATAACTACTAAACGAAGTGAGTTAAATGAAATATCATTTCAAAGCTTACAATTCAGGGTATTATCATAAAAAATTGAATTTCGAAAAATTAGCAAATGAATCTGAGAAATACAGATATAATTATTTGCCAGCCGTATGGCATATGGCATTTGTCAGCCGTATGCCGTATCATTGAAAAGATTAGTTCGAGCAGTATCTTCATAAGGCGGTTAAAATTAATAAAACTAGCATGGACATCTTTATGCTGGACAACACATTATCACCAAAAGGGGGATGGACCCGTCTCCCCAACCACAAAACAAATAGGAATAAATTAAGTCTCATTACAAAACTTGCAGTCCAGGGAATAGGATAGTGCATTTAATTTCGGCACTTTTCCAAATTGGACATTTTTGATTTTGGACTATATTTTTTGTAATCCTAAACGGAATTCGACGTTTAATAGCTCAAATAAGAGATAATTATATGTAGATGACTGTCGTGAGCTTTTTATTTGTTATGTTGTGATATGAATTTGTGTGATTTATAAAAAATAAAATTGTTTCTCGTTTTTAGAACATGGGCATTTCATGATTACGCAATAAATTGGTTTAAAAATTAAACTGTCCTGGTAAAATTTAGTCTATTTTCAGAATTTTAAGTCCCCGTGGTTCTACGTTGCGTCTGTGGTGAGCAATCGTTATAAAATAAAATCGTGTAATTTCGGCACACATATTGCTGTCTGCTGCTAAAACCAGAGTATCTATAACCGTTAAAAAATAATATTTAGGTTCTAATTTTACCTGAGTTTCGTTGGAACTTTTGTTCTTTTGTTACTTTTAAATTTTTAAAACTGCCAAAATTAAATACTATTTTTTCTCAAATTAGAAAAAATAACAATTTGTTTTCGGTCGTTTCGATCGATAGTTTAGGTAAAAACGGGTTGAATTAAGTGGTCGGGTGTTAAATTGTAGTTGTAAATAGTTAAAAGACAACGTTGAAATGTGTAGGGGTCATAGCACTGCACTTAAACTTGATTAAGTGGGTCATTTTAAAAAGTGCCAAAATTAAATGCACTTTTTTCCCAAATTACAAAAAATAGCAATTTGTTTTCAGTCGTTTCGAACGATAGTTTAGGTAAAAACGGGTTGAATTAAGTGGCACTTAAACTCGATTAAGTGGGTACCTTTTAAAAAGTGCCGAAATTAAATGCGCTTTTTTTCATAACAACAAAAAAAAATTTAAATTCTGAGAATTTCTCTCCAATTTATTTGTTCCCAATTCTGAAATTATGTATACACTTAAACACAGGATGCTAAAGCGTTTTAAACAAATATTAAAGTGCATAACACAAACTACAATTGATTTTAGGCGTCTTATTTTTTCATTAAAGTTTGGGAGAAAATTGCCGAGATTAAATGGTTTTGGATACACTACTTGATATCTTTGCAAATTCTTCATAAAAATGAACAAAATTTTATATGCATGCCCTCCACGCCTTTAGGCGTGAGTTAGAATGATTTCGATGTTTATGTGCTTAATTTTAATCAAATTTAACGTCTTTAAAAATACCCGTCATTTTGTGTCAATTTTACTGATTTTGATACCATTTGGCATTTTAGCTGTAACTTTTTGCCAGTTACACGTTGAACAACGAGTAGAAGCTTAAATTAAAGAAAGCTGTCTGGAGATAATGATGGGTTTTTAAATTTTTGAAAATGATGATTTTTTGACTGAGAAACAATCATTTGTTTGTAAAGTGCCGAAATTAAATGCATACATTTAATTTTGGCAATTTTCAATTTTTTTAAAAACTGATTTAATAATTTAAAAAACAACTTTCGTAAAATGAAACTTTTATGACGCAACGCAGTATCGTGATAAGCTTCAAAATGAGCTATCAAACATGAAAATCGCACCATACAGTGAAAAGTTACATTGGAAAAACGAAAAAGTTCCCAAATTAAATGCACTACCCTACTATGTTTTTCTGTATTGCCCATTTTATAAGTCCGTGTAATTAAAAATGGATTCCCAAGGTATAATTGCTCAGAGAAAATAACATTATTACAAAAGACATCATTCTTTACAATATTACAAAAAAATAATATATTAATTATTAACAAGAATACATGAAAATTAATTAATAAAGAAAAGAAGAATGAGAAACGAAGAACAAATTATACGGGCTATGTGTGGATCCAAAATGAAAAGTTTGCAAATGAATCCGAAAAATACAGAAAAAATTATTTGTCAGCCGTATGGCTGACACGGGCTACTTGTATTTCAAATATTATTGGTTCAAAATCTCGACCCCTTCTCTTTAAAATTTCCTAAATACTTTTTCAATACTACAAAAGCAAAAGCCTTTTTGGGGATTTTTAGTTTTTTGCCGTTTCGTAGGTACGGCGCTGATGGCGCGCTTGGTTTCCAATTTTTTTTTATGTTTGAATTACAGGAAATGCTTAACTTAAAAGTTTGGAATGAGCTTTTTAAAATTAATTGTTAAATTTTCAAAAGTTTTTCAACCAGGGGCCTATTTCATAAAGATTTCTGTAATTGTAAATTAATAAACGCATTTAATTTCTTTTTATTTTATTAATTAAAAAATACGTACGTAACTGTGGAATTTGCGGAATTTACAGACATGTAATTTCCTAAATTCTAAACGCAATTTTATTAATATACTTTTTAATTAAAAATACGAAAGAAAAATATGCGTTTATTAATTTACAGCGGTAAATTAAAATTACATGCAATTTTTATGAAATAGGCCCCAGGACATTAAAAAACCTAAGCAGGTTTGAAATTAGTTTTAAAGCCCAAATTTAACTTTATTTTTGCTATTCGAAATCATTGTTTACGAAAATACTATTTTAGTGATAATTTCTAACTATTCTGACGTTTAATTAAAAAACGAAAATTTATTTATCAGAAACTGAGATATTAAAGCACTTCAACGTAGTGAAACATATCATCGT
The DNA here is from genome assembly GCA_030248175.1 of Microlaimidae sp. YZB2_3. Lineage (NCBI taxonomy): Eukaryota > Metazoa > Nematoda > Chromadorea > Desmodorida > Microlaimidae > Microlaimidae sp. YZB2_3. Next base: position 34,189 of record JASAMX010034021.1, read on the forward strand.
GTAGCAAATTTATTTAAGTATAGGTTGAAACTTAAGAAACTAAGAAAACTAAGATTTTTTAAAATTTTATTTTTTTTCTTTTTATACCCTCTCTCGTACAGTAAAAAACGCTTAATCAGAACTAGTCTATACATCTAGGTATTATTTATTGTGGTATATTTTGTAAATAAACTGATTAAAAAACTTACAGATTAGAATTTCAAGGACCCTAAAATGGCAGGTATTATTCGTGATTTGCGACTATATGTTTTGCTCTTTCGGCATCAAAGTACGAGGACCTTACAATTGGAGATCTCAACGTTCATTATATATTCATTTTCTGAAGCGCTCATTAGCTGAAAGTGATTTTATGGCGTCATAACTCTGTGAAGATCTTTAACACTAAACAACTTCCGTGCAAATGGGAGGGTTGTGAGGGAGAAAATCACTAAATTTAATTTTAAAAATATACCGTAAGTTGATTTTTTTCGAATTTTATGGATTTTTTTTCGAATTTTATGGAATTTTTTATGCAGTTTTTTTTTGGCCATCTCCTAGTGCCACCCAAAAAATTGTTTCTAAGAGAGCCTAAAAAATGGTGCACGATTGTTGTATTAATCTTATTGGTGTGGCCAACACCCAAACAGAACAGTGAAAAGTGAAATTGAAAACGGGATCTGTGAACAAATCGTTAGTGATCAAAAACGCGAAAACAGGCCACATTCAAACCGGTAAATTAAACGTTTTCGTGATTCATCGTAATCATATTTTTAGAAAATATTTGGAAAAACTTATTTGTTTTGTAATAAAAAAGTATTGATTTTTTGAGTTTGAAGTTTTTTCACAGCAGCAGTGATAGCGTCATTGGTGAGTTTAGTGAGTTTTAACTGATAAACAATTGTTTAGGCAAATGAGCCAGTGCATGGCACAGGCATACCTGGGGCTTAGTTTTTAAACTTTTATACGTTTATGTGTGGTAAATATTAATTTTTTCCAATTATTATGGTTTGATATTAAAAACCGTACAGTATCTTTCAAAAATTTATAATTTTTTATAAAAACAGCCAAGATATACATTTTTGAAATAGTTAAAACGGTTTTAAAAATTTTGACTTTTCAAAATAACAAAAAATGTTTTTAAGGCATTTTGTACCTAATCAATGTCTCTCCGTATACCTAAAAAAATATTTAAACGCGGCATCGGGTCACTAAATTCATCAATATATTCACGGGGTTTAATTCCGAGAATACTGATCCCCAAGGACTAAAATAACGTTTGGTGTCCTTCAATAACAAAAACACATGATTAAAAGTATTCTTATACTTAACTATTTTTCATGGGTGGCGCGGGAGCGCCACGGGGCGATTTAGCCCCGTGGTGCCGCGCCAACCATTATTAGAAAATGTGGGTAAATTTTGAAATTTAGAACCTTCTTCTTCTTCTTCTTATCATTATTATTATTATTCCAACGCTCCATCCTTAAAAGCGATATTCCTCATTCGTTACTGATTGATCAAAAATAAACATGGGCTCATTAGAAAGAAGAAGGTATTACGCAACTTTCTTAGGGAAGGACTTTTTTTATTTAGGTCCTTGTTATCGATTTATTGATCAAAATAAAAAATTTGAAAAATAGACAAATAAAAACTCACAACCGCACAATAACAGCCTTTTGGCAACAATAAGATTGTACAGAACGGACAACCAACATCCCCTCATAGAAACCGCACAAGAAAAGCAGACCGGTTTTAATTGGTGGGAGAAACAGAACCAGTTTCCAGCGCCATCTGCTTCAACCGCGCGGAAATCATGGGTGGCGCGGGAGCGCCACGGGGCGATTTAGCCCCGTGGGGCCGCGCCAACCATTATTAGAGAACGTGGGTAAATTTTTAAATTCAGAACCTTCTTTTTCTTTTACTTCTTCTTCTTCTTATTCCAACACTCCATACTTAAAAGCGATATTCCTCATTCGTTACTGATTGATCAAAAATAAACATGGGCTCATTAGAAAGAAGAAGGAATTACGCAACTTTCCTAGGAAGCACTTTTTTTATTTAGGTCCTTGTTATCGATTTATTGATCAAAATAAAAAAAAATTGAAAAATAGACAAATAAAAACTCCTAACCGCACAATAACAGCCTTTTGGCAACAATAAGGATTGTACAGAGCAGACAACCAACATCCCCTCATAGAAACCGCACAAAAAAAGCAGACCGGTTTTAATTGGTGGCAGAAACAAAACCAGGGGCCAAATTTACTAGACGCACTTATAAACAAGTGTTACTAACCTCTTAGTGCCACTAGGATTAGGGCAACATTAAGGGAAGGTGAGAAACTTTATTTACTAGACTTCCCTAATCTTAGTGTCACTTAAAGCTACCCTAATCTGATTCGCAAAAAAAATAAAAACTTAGGCAATTATTTTTGAAATCGATTTTTCAGATTTTAAGGAATACAAATACAACAAAACTTTAATAAATAAAAAGCCCACTAGAAAAGCTAACAGGGAAAGTTAAAATTTTTTTTAAAATCATTATATTTCCTAAATAATCAATACAAACGCTTCTGGCCAATACGTATTAAAAATTTTGTATCATGGATTACTCTAGTAATGGACAGCAAACAGGAAATCGGTAGCACGCAAAACCGTCGACTTTAATGCCAAAAGAATTTAAAAAATTGACACTTTTAAAGACTTATACAACCCTGTTTGCTATTTATTAGTTTATAAATAGGTGTTTTTGAAATTTTTCATAAATTTTTAGATTTTTAGTATTTTGATTAAAATAATATAAAATAATATATAGATATAATATAAAATAATAATGTTTTATTTTCAAAATGTTGCTATAGCTAAGGTTTATAACTAGAAATAACTAATAGGTAGGATTTATAACTTTAGAAATTTTAAAACTGCCGACACCCCCCTGAAATTTGGGGGTACTCCCGTAGGTGGGCAGAAAGGGGGGTTGGGGATTTTTATCCCCTCCCCCTTAAAAAAAATTCCAAAACTGCGGACCCCCGCCTTCCCCCTTTTGCCGCTCGAACTTTGGGGGTACCCTCGACACCCCTTCTAAAACTTGGTGGGTCCCAATGCTATTTAAAATTGGTTATTTGGGGGATACTTCAAAATTTTTTTGGACACCCCTTAAAATTCGGTGCGAGGGGGTATATCCTCCAAAATTTGGAAGGCTTCCCATCTATGGTAGGACGATCAGTCATCATTATGTAAAGAAAGCTGTGGTTAAGAGTTTTAACAATAAAAGAATCTCAAAATTTAAGAATCCGTGAATTACGTTTTTGCTTCTGAATGATGCAACTCTTGTAAATTATTATCATTTTTAGTTTGAACTGAAACAGGGCTAATTTTGGCTGAAAAATTGTCGACGTGAACGTGAATATAACCTTTAAAATCTGACCAAGTTTTATATGGGTCACCAATATTGGTCCAGCGGCCTCTTCAAATATAAAATAAAACTAAAAAGTTCGAAATTGTTTCAAATTGTTTTCACCTATAAAACTTTAGGAAAAAAGTGCGGGCTGAGAATTTTTTGAAAATTTCCGAAAAAATAGAATAACTATTGCGTTTAGTCCAAATAAATAAAATCGCGGTATAAAAAATGCGCGCGTAACGATTTACCCCCCCCCCCCCATATTTGTTGGATTGTTCCGAGCAAAAATGCGCAATTTATGTAAATCACAGGGAGCGCAACAAGTTTCGCACTTTTTACTTTGCATTATGTAATGTTTCAAGATAAACAATAGTTTTATCGAAATCACATATTGTATTTTTATTGAAATTGATTTTTTAGTAAATTATTTTTAATGTTTTTTTCCAAAATATACAACAATTTTTTTGCAAAACGGTTATTTTGTTGTTAAATATTTAAGTTAGGGACGCTTTTGGGGAGGTACCCACCTCCCTAGCGTTTTCCCACTTATCTGCTAGTGTCACTTACCATTAGGGATTCTAGTAAATACAACACTTCACTAAACTGCTTAGGGACACTTGCCAGCTAGTGGCCCTAAGCTGTTAGGGCGTCTAGTAAATTCGGCCCCAGTTCCCAGCGCCATCTGCTTTAACTGCGCGGAAAACGGCGAAAACAACAGAGTACTTTTTTAATTCTTGCATTACTGATGACAAAATTAATTCAAAGTTTTATTTATTAAAAAATATAATAATAAGCGTCGATGGCGCGGGAGCGCCACGCACCGGTAATTATCGGTGATGCGGGGGTGCCACACTGCAATTTAACCCACGGCACCGCGCCAACTATACTTAGAGAACGTGAGTAAATTTTGTAATTCATGTTCATCATGTTCTTATTATTATTATTTTTACTTTAAAAATTATAATAACAATCATTGGCGCACGGCATCGCGCTAACTATATTTAGAGAAGGTAGGTAAACTTTGTCTGGAGCGCAACTGCACCGCACTAACTATAATTAAACACCGTGAGTAAATTTTGTAATTTAAATTCTTCTTCTTCTTATTATTATTTTTTTATTTAAAAAAGTATATCTCGGCAACGGAATGATTATAAACATATGTCATTGCGCAGCTAAAACTATAGTTTATCAGGCTATTTTTTAATTTAATTCAAAAAAGTGGTAGACTAGCCTTGAAAAGTGCTCTAAAAATAAAGCAGGAAAAAGGGGCAATTTTTCACCGGGCGTATGTTTAGACAGGAAAGATGTGGACTAGGCTGAGATGGACATTATGTGAACTATAGGAAATTTGCATTTGCTTTGGGCAGCTGCTCACTAAATAAAAATTTCTACCATATGATAATGATTTGTTTATACATTGATCTAATCACGCAGCACTGTTGCATTTTTTTTGGTTGATGAAATGTCAATTTAAAAAATCATACTCACAGCAATCCTTGACAAGCGCAAAATCGCCACTTTTTCAAACTTACAGTTGTTTCTTACACATACAAATATAACCTTCTAATTGAAAAAGTGGCGATTTCGCGCTTGTCAAAGATTGCTGTCAGTATAATTTTTTAAATTCGCATTTCATCAAACTAAAAAAAATGCAACAGTGCTGTGTGATTAGATAAATGTATAAACAAGTCATTATCATATGGTAGAAATTTTTATTTAGTGAGCAGCTGCCCAAACCAAATGCAAATTTCCTATAGTTCTAAAAATGTCCATCTCAGCCTAGTCCACATCTTTTTTGTCAAAACATACGCCCGGGGAAAACTCGTCCCTTTTTCCTGTTCTATCCTTAGAGCATTTTTCAAGGCTAGTCTTTTATTTGTAAGCGATGGTTAATTGTTGCTATTTTATTCAGTAACTAATTTGTTTTACGGCGTCAATCTTCACCATAATACCACGTGGTAGATTAAAAAATATATAATACTATATTATTAATACAATATATATTATTATATATTTTTGGCAGAATAACCACAGATTGTTTTCAAATATAATGTTTATAAAAATAATGTTTCCAACAAAATAATTTTAAAAAGTTGTAATTCGTTTTGCACATGATGATAAAGAACCCAATGACTAACCGTTAATCTTTTAAAGCAATTTTTATGCTTTTATTTACCCAATATTGCTTCAAATATATTTGAAAACCATAATAGGCAGAAAAACAGGGACAATAAATGTATTAAAATTGATTACTGGTGATCTTAACTTTGATAAAAAGAAATGTTTTTTCTAAAAATTTTGCTGTTTGTACAGAGAATAATTGGTAAAAGAGTTCTGTGAACGGGTTTTAAATTTACTGCACGTGTGTAAATTAAACATTTTAACGTCTTTTTTAAAAAGAACCTTTTAACCGTAGTAAATTAAATTTCACTTAATTTCAATGCGTAAGAAATTACATTAATATGCTTTTCTTTTTTAAATATTTTGACTATTTTTAAATTATATATTTTATTTTAACTGACTTAAATTCGTTTAGTAGCTAATTTTTTTGCAAAAATCTCCTTGTGGAAAGTACCGCAGTCTGTTTACTCTGTTACCTGTTTGTTAGTTTCATGAGGAGTTACAGCATCCTCTCGGTGCATAAATAATCAAATGTTTTGCAATTTTTTTGAATTTTTTTCAATGATTAGTGATAGTGTGTAAATGGGCACAATTAAAGATTATTTATCATTAATATTGCAAGACATGGTTTTGATCGGTTGTGCAGCTTTCAGCGAAGCAAAATGATATTTAAATTACTTTTCTTGAAAAACTTTTGGGCACTTCTAATTTCCGTTTTTATCCCATCTTCTTTTACTAAATGGTATCATATCATAATATATGTATAATCTTTTTCGAGACTTTTTTCTACATTTAACGTGTTCGTCGTAATCTTACGTATAGATTGCCAACCTTACGGTAAGGGTCTAAATTTTTACGCTGCTTTTTGCTGGGTTTTAAAGTTCTATACGGTGCTCAGCAAACGGAATAGGGGAGAACTCCCACAGCGAAAACGTACAAGTGTATTACTTTTTTTTCGTGCAGTAATTTATCTCTAGTATATTTTTGGAAGTTTTTCTAATAAGCAGTTTTTTTTTTGTAAAGGTACAGGGCGCATGGATTGTCCTTCTACCGCAAGTTGTGATCATTTCAGAAATAATGCGTGTTATACAAAAGTCTATCTACGAAATATAAAAAGAAAAGCATATGGCCAAAAAAATGGCTTAAATTAATTAAAGTAAAATAAAACAAATACTACGAATGGTTTACGAAAAAAAAACAAATAACTTTTATTTTTGTCAATACGTGAGGTGGTAATGGCTTTTCCTTTATTATTCTTATTCTTTTTCATACCAACAGTGGCCAATTCGCAATCTTGTGGCTCCCAACATGGCTCAGGGTACCGAGGCTATGTTGTTGGAGGTAATTTTTTTATCCTGGCATTGTTTTTTTGCAATCATACTGGCAAAACATGTGGTGTGGTCTTTGGTTGCGTTAAAAAACCTCGGTTTAACGTATCCTGCGTATTATGCGAAATAAATAAATTGGTTTTAATATTCTTAAATGTGTTACCAACAAAATCAGCACATAGCTGCAATTTTCTAAAATTTTTTGACGACGCGAGTGGCAAAAAGTATGTCCAGCGTAGATGCGATGATCTGACGTGCTTATTGTCCATTGAATTTACAAACAGATATTTGTTTTGTAAACTTTGCCAACTTTGTTTAAAATCATAAAAAAATGAATATTTTAATTGTTTCCTAAGACTAAACAAAATTTCCCGTATTATCAGGTTTTCATAAGTATATTATTATTTCTGATTTGATAAAAACTTGTCAATATCTTGGAGTTTAAAAAACGCCAAAATAAAGCTTATTTGAACCCAAACTTTTACATTTATAAAAAGTTTAAAATACAAAAAACATACAGAGAAGCGCAATTTATGTTTTGTGATCAAAGCTCCTAATATCGTGTAGTTTTTTATTTTATGAAAGAATTGCGTTTCAACTGAGCTTTTTGGCAACATATTGAATTGCAATAACACGACGAATTTGTATTGTACAAAAAATTTATGTTTTAAACGCAGAGTACACGAAAAATATTGCGAAATTCTTTTCAACGGGTAAAAGTGAGTTTTAAAAAACCTAGTCATTTTGAGGGGTGCTTAAAATGTAAATAAAAATATAGCAAGAACACGACAGAAATTAAAAATATAAATTAAAAAAAATAACCCAAAATTTAAAAAAAAATTGAGAATGCTGACAAAGCTTGAGCAGACTAAACCCTATATATGAGGATCAATTTAGACAAAAAAAGAATTACCAGTACATGTTTTTTGGGCATTTGCTATTGAAAATTACCTTTACGGAAAAACGTTTACCGGACAAAGAATTCCATTAAAATAAATAAGATAAACAATTTTCCATCGGTATTTATAATATTCAGGGAGACCGACGACCACTGAAAGATGGCCGTGGGTGGCGGCGCTGTATTACAAAGGTCAAAACACGGTATTCTGCGGCGGAACTCTCATCACCCCCAATCTCGTGCTCACCGCCGCCCACTGTTTTCACTCGGGGAGGTAAGTTAATTTTCTAAAACACACCGTTAAATAATCAAATATCACAATAAAATCTCATGAACTACCTAAATCATAGAATGAAAAAGTTTTTTTTTTTCTAAATAGCCTTGGCGAAGCCCAGAAAATATGATGGAATGAGAGGACAAATTGTGCAATTATGAGCGTTTTTTATAAATTATATAAGTTTTTTATAGTGAATACAAAAAATTATGTGCAGTAAAAATGTTTATTATATACATAAACAAAAAAGGCCAATTTGTAAAAATATGTGTACCATTTTTAAGATTCTGTATTAGTAAAATGTATCCACTATAATCGATTTACTAATAGTAGATTTCCGCACCACAATTGGTAGTAAGTACGTATTTATTTTCATAAAAATTGAAATCGTTAGCTTGTTGCATGGTGTTTTAAGACAGAAATAAGTAGTAAAATAGCTTTAATCTTCGTTTCAACCTGATAAAACACAGTAATCTTTTTTCTCGTGTTTTAGTAATTTTTTAATTCATAACATTATATACTTTTTAGATTTCCTGACGAAGGCCTGTGTTTTATCAGGTTACAATAGAACATGTATAATTTCAAGACCAATACAAGGAAATCTGAGAAAAAAATAATAATAGTTCTATAATATTGGAACAATTATAAATTAAATAGGTGTATTTTAGTCAGCGTCTGACCAAGGATGAAGTTGAAGTGAGATTCAAAGTGGATATGGTTGAAAATGATGCACAACATGTCAGAAGAAATATAGCGCATCTTGCCATTCACAAAAAATATACACAACAGGTTTGGCTGGATTTTGATTGGTTTTTAAGTGACAGTTTTTACACGAAAACAAAATAAAATATATTTTGTATTTAAAAACATTAAAATCACATTACACAGATACGTTTATACTCGTCGCTTCGTAATTTGTGAAAAATATGAATCATGAGTTCATTATGATAGATGGTGTTCATTATTTTTTACTTTAAAACCGCGAACAACGCACAATAGGCTAGTTCTGAATAAGTGTCTTTTACTGTACAAGAGAGGATACAAAAAGAAAATAATAAAATTTAAAAAAAAATAGTTTTCTTAGTTTCTGTATTTTAAACCTATACTTAATTAAAATTGCTACCCAATATAATGTTTCACTATATTGAAGTGTTTTGATATATCAGTTTGTGCTAAATAAAATTTTGTTTTTTGACTAAACCTTAAAATAGTTACAAATCATCACTAAAATAGTATTTTCGTTAAAAAAGACTTTGAATTAGCAAAAATAAAGTTGAAATTTGTGCTTTAAAACTAAAGATAAATTCTATCAGGGTGAAAATAGATGAGTGGTAAAGAAACACCTTTTTTGAAAAAAACGGAGAAAAACACAGCAAAACAGTTCACTCACTTTTTTAGTTTCTCCCCGTTTTTTCTTCGGGGGGGGCCCCACCCCAATAATTTCAAACCTACCAAGATTTTTTTAATGTTCTGGTTGTAAAATTATCTAAAATTAAAAAAACTAATTTTAAAAAGTCCATCCAAACTTTTGAATAGAAACATTTTCTGTAATTGAATCATTAAAAAAGTGGAAACCAAGCGAAAGCAGCGCCGTACATACGAAGCGGCAAAAAACTAAAAATCCCCAAAAAAGCTTTTGATTTTGTAATATTGAACCAATAAATATTTAAAATATATAGTCTCTTGCTGTTTCACAATTTTCCTCCAACGTATGATTGACGCCATTTGTCATTGTACCCTTTTCCTACACTAAAAATCCTTATTCAGAGACAAAAAACAAACGATTGAGACGCACTTTGACTTTCAACGAACAATCTCTACCTATCCAATCTTATGCCTATCCAATGCCTATCAAAACAATCTCTGCCTATCCGTGGTTGCCTTCGGTTTAAGACTTATATCGAAATCCCCGGCCTATCGTAGTTAAATATTGCAAACGCATTTTTTGTAATTTTGTGATACGATGACTTGTCAATATTTTCCAATAAAAATAGACCGCAGTGTCAGTTCCAGACGTCTAATAGCAATCAAATCCCAATACAAAGAATCTGCAAGATTCACTTATAATATTTGAAGCAATTCATAAATCTTACATAATAAATAATTTGCATATGGTGACGTTTAATTTGCATGAGTAGTTTTTGCGCGCTGATTGTACGTTTAGTGTGATGGTTTTTTATTCAGTATAAAAGTACGTTCAGTTTTTTTTGCGTGCTTTGCCAACCTAAGAATTAAGAGAATCTAAAGGCCGGTCATACCGGAGTGGCAGTGGGAAGTGGATAGTGAACGCACGCGTTTACATCATTACACCTAGCGGCGCCCGCGGGCGGATTTTCGCCGGCGCCCGGGCGGCGGCGGCGGCGGGGGCGGGGGCCGGGGGCGGGGGAGGAGATGTTTCCGCGGCGGGGGGGGCTGGCCCTTTGATTTCGTGGGTGCCGGGGCGGGGGCGGGCAGCGAGAATTTCTTTTTTTTTTTTTTTTCCATTTTTTTTCTAACATTTTCTCTTTTTTTCTGTTTTTTGTATTGTTTATTCACTTTTCAGACTCTTATCACTTTTTGAGTACTATATCAGAAAAAAAACATCTCAAATATTTCTCTTCTGTTCATAACTAAGCATAACTAAACTTATTTCAACTTTTTTCAACCTAAATTAACCTAAAATTTACTTAAAATAACTACATATATGCACATTTATACGCAGTAAATTCCAGTATATACCAGTAATATCAAAATTGCACTCCATTTCTAACCTTTTTAATAATTTCTTAACATACATAACTAGCCCTAACCATTACTTATACTAAACTAATCCTACACAGATAGAGTAGGAGTAATAATACTAACATGTATTATTTATTGAATAGAAAAGCAAAACGTAGAATAAAAAACTACCAAATCAAAACTATCTAAAATAAACCACAATATCACACTCTATCACAAACTCTACTAATTTAAATAAAATATATTGAAACCTAATTTACCTAATAGGCTATAAGTACAAGACTACCATTCTTGCTTAAATATATAAATAACTCCTATTTCCTAATCTCACCACCACACCACTATTTTACGTTTAAAAGTATAAACGGATATAGAGCTCACCTCTCACCTTTTAATATAAAAGCATAATAGCATTTTTAAAATCAAATTTCCTATATTCGAAAAAAACACTAAAACACTTTTTTAAAGATTAAAATATTATAATACAAGATTTCGAGAACCTAACCTACTCTCTCTCTATCTATTTCAATTTTATAGTTATAATAATAACAAACTAATTATTTAATATCAGACAAAAATAATATAACTAACATCACGTAGACTTTTTCACTATAATAATTATCTTCTTATTCACCACTACTTATAATAATTTTACTTTAACAAAAACCTAATAAAACCCAAAAAATTTTTTATTAAACCCCAGGTTTTTTAAAAAAATTAAGCCAGAAAAAATTCCACCTTTTAAACCAAACTCACTTTCCGCACATACACCTCTTATCTCTCGAGGAGATATTTTTTCACTCTCTAAAATTTTTTTCACATATAGCACATACACTCACAAGAGTAAGAGAAATTTCACTATACACACCACAACGCTATCACTCTTAAAAAAATTTGCACACACAAAAAGAGCAGAAAATCGCGTTTTTACATAAAAAACTCACAACAGTACTACTATCAAACAACAAAATATATTCAAAAAATACTATAATCTTAATTAACCTTAATTTAAAAAATTTTTTTCAACTAAAAAAAAAAAAGCACTTCATTAACAACTTTTTTTAAAAAAACTCCACTATTATCTTCTTACTGCTTACTACATAATATTTTCAACAAAAACCCCGCACCCTACTCCGCATTTCAATAATTAAATTAAAACTATACTATAGATTAACTATACACTAAACTAAAATAAAATAAAAAATAGACTAGAGCATAGCAAGAAACATATAAACAAAGAAACGACAAAAAATACTTATAATAAAATAAAGATAATAAAGCTACAAAACTCTAAAACTAAAAGACAGAAACAGACCCCTACAAAACCTTTTAAAACCTAAAAAATAATAACAGATTTTCAGAACTACAAGAACGCAGAACCGAAAAACAACTATACGAATATAAACTTTACTTTTCTTTCATCAACTACAAAAAAAACTAAATCACCTAAAATCCTCTCACAGAGTATAAACTCTTACACAACATAACCAAACCAACTTAACACACCACAATATAAGTCACGCCACACCAAGACAAAACGGAACAAAAAGCTAGAGCCCCAGCAACACAGAAACCATTATAACTAACTGTCAATAGCATATCGCATTACGCATTAAAATTTATAATTAATCACTAATAAAGCAAAAAGCACCACCAACTACCATATTAACCGCTTCTAAACAATAACTAGCACAAAAAACGTCCAAAAAACATTAAAAAATACAAATCTACTATAAGTCTACTTCAAAATTAACAAATACCTTAACATCTAATTTAATAAATATAAAAAATAGAAACAAAAAAGACAAAGACCCCAAATATTAAAACTAAGTACTCAAAACTTTACATATTAAAAACTAAACATTTAATATTAACAAACCTTTAACATTACACACGAATAACTATAAACTACAGAACTCAATACGCAACAAGATATAATGACAGAAACTATAACTTATATTTACACACTTTTTAGTAAAACTTCTATGTACCGTTATACCTACGTACCACTTAAACAACACTTTGACATAACCAACACTTTAACACTTACAACTGTTAAACACATTTAGAAGAAAATCCACTAATAAAAATTAATCATAGTTAAAAACAATACCTAGATATAAAACACAAACTAAATCTTCTACACCTATTTTTCTTAAACTTTACTAAAATCTTTAAAAATTACCAAAAAATGTTAATAATTTACAGTCTTTAAATAGACATTTATTATTCATACCTATCAATCATTATACAAACCCATTTAACATAAGACTATTCTATCTAAAATAAGTCTATTTACTAAACTTATTTTCCCCCCTTTCAAGACTTTCCGCTCAATACCACATATAAAACTATTCAAAACATTAAAGATTTAAGACATTAAAAAAGAAGCATCATCAAACTCCTACTTCATCTGCTCCCTCTTGATATTAAAACCAAAAAATTTATATCCAAAACTACGATATAAACTAAACAAAAAAACTATACAAAAAAATCCCTAAAAAACTACGTAACCTTAAAGAAACCCATAAAGAACTATATAAAACATCTCTTTAAACTTCTCCATAAAGACCTTAATTAACACCTTATTTAACCATATTTTTAAATTAACTTTATTTTTACTCTTTATTTTTCTTGATTTATATTTAATTATTTAAAATACAAAAACACCACAACCACACCATTTTAAACAGTTTCCCCACATCTAAACAGTTTAACCTTTTCACCCATCACCTCATTAAAATTATTGAATCATCATAGCATCACATAAAAACAAAGAGAAAATATCTTTTTCCTTTTTCAAAATTACAGACTACCGACTATTTAAACACCGAAGCCCACTCCCTACACCCAACCCAAGATTCATTTCATTTTATTAAATAAATATATTTATTCCATATATATGCCAACTAAATTAAAGGAAAGTATATTATAAAATTAAATAAAATAAAAAGATAAGGAATAACAAAAAAAACAGACACAAAACAACAAGAAAAACTGAATTACTAAATTAACAACTTAACAAAACAAAAAAACAAATCACATAAAAATACAAGAAAGAAACTATAAAACAAACAAACATATCCAGTATTACCAGAAACACAAAAAATCAACTCAATCAAATCATCCAAGAAAAAAAAAATAAGCAAAACAAACCACCCCAAAGCACACAGCGCGAAAAGAAAAAAAGACAAAAAAACCAGACCAAAAAACCCCGGCCAGGAAAAAGGCACAAAAAAAGCGCGCAAAAAACACACAAGCACCATCAAAAAAAAAAAAAAAAACCCGCGCAAAAACCAGAGAGATATCACAAAAAAAAAATAAACCCAACCCCAAAAAAACAACCAAGAAGCAAAGCAAACCAACACCCACCAAGAAGAATCAACAAAAAAAAAAAAAAAAACAAACACACACAAAAAAAAGAAAAAAAACAACAAACAAAAAATCAAACACACACAAAACCAACAAAAACACAAAAAAACCCAAAAAACCAAAATGAAAAGCAAAAAGCAAGAAAAAAAACCGCAAAAAAAAAAAAAAGACCCACACCCAAACCGATCCACAAACAAACACACCGAAGCAACCACAGCAAACAAACAAACACACACAACCGCCACACCACAAAAAAAAACACAAACACCAACAAAAAACACAAAAACACAAGAATACACAGATAAAAACAAAAGAAAACAAAGAAAGATACAAAAACAACAAAGCAAACAAACACAAAACCACAAAAAACAACAAAACCCCAAGAACTATAAACAGCGCAAAAAAACGCAGCCTCCCCCCCCCCCCCCCCGAACCAGCAACACCCCGCCCCGCCCCGCCCGCCCGCCAACCAAAACCCCCCCCCCCCCCCCATTACACCGTCATTGTTGCTGCGATATGAAAGGTGTGCGCTGTGCGTCACCTATCAACTGCCAGTCCGGTGTGAACCGGCCTTAACAGTTGTTGAAAACCTTTTGGGTTGGATTGAAAATTATAATTTCTAGTAATGGGTGCTGAATGCATGGCAGTGAAAGCATATTATCATTAACTTTTTCTAACATTTAAAAATGATAAAACAAGTCTTCGTAAGAGCTTTATTGTGACTGCGGCTGTGGTTTTTACCCACTTACGTTAAAACCCTGACAAATATATGTTTTATAATCTGCAAACGTTCGAAAAAAAGTTTATAATAAATTTCCTTTATCTGTCGTGCATTTCGCACAGAATACTTCCAAAATTTAGCAGTTGCAAACGCACTTTCCAGACCTCAAAGCTCACTTACGTGAGATTCGAGGATGGATGCAATCGTTTTCTGTGACTGAATTATTTTTTGCTACTAAAATTTTAATCCATTCGTATGAAACATATGCCGTAAATACTTTGAGGAACAAAAGTGATTTAAAAGTGTAAAATTTCAAATCCTAATGATTCGGAACACCTCAAACTCCACTCCACTCAAAAAAGTTTCGGACAATAATAAATGATCGTAATTTTTTAAACAGACAATAAACGCCTGAAATTAACTATTTCTCCTCCGTTAACCAAAAATAATTATTATAATAGGCTTGTAATTGTTTAAGTCTATGTATTTAAAAATATTTTAACTCACCCTATAAAGTTCTTAGGACAACCCTTAAAGTTAACGTTTCAATCATTTTTTAGTCCATTTTTCTGTATCGGCCGTGGTAATGACGTCATCGATAGATAATTTTTGACTATTCCACTGATAGCCAAAAGTTTGAGCTATGGTCGAATAATATATGCCTCGTTTAAATTTTCGGCGTCAGCAAAAGATAATAGCTAAACGTTTAAGATTTTTTCGCCAGTCCATGAAATTTTCGTTACATACTTTTACTATATTTTTGAAGTAATTGAAAATACAAACCGTATAAAATCAAGATTTAGGGAATGATCACTCACGATTACGCGCTTTTGCTTTTGACTCAACCTGTGTGTGATTTGGAACCTGCCTGTTTACCTAAGCCAAAAATTTTCAGTCAGAAAACAGATGTGGAAGCAGTCTGCATTTTAGTCGGGTATGGAAAAACAGAAGGTACAAACTAAACCTAAAATGCATTTTAAGGCAAAAAAATATTTTTATCTAAAACAACCTAATAGGCTAGTGCATTTAATTTCGGCACTTTCTTGTTTTTCCGATGTAACTTTTCACTGTATGGCCCAATTTTCATGTTTGATAGCTCATTTTGACGCTTTCACGATACTGCGTTGCGTCACAAAAGTTTCACTGTACGAAAGTAGTTTTTTTACTTAATTAAATCAGTTTTTAAAAAAATGGAAAATTCTCGAAATTAAATGCACTACCCTAATATACAATCCGAATAATTAAAGACCCATCCCCTTTCAGAAAGCTCCGTTAACAAAAATTCGAAAACCAATAAATTACCATGGCAAAATCTTTTTGAGATGCCTTGCATGTCATAATTCGAAGTGTTATGCTGAAGTGAGACATAGTTCTAATGGTTTATTCAAACCCAAAAACCGCGCTTTATTTTTGCAGTAATTTCCAGAATAATTAAAGAGTAACACTTATTTAAAAGTTATTTATCAAAATTTTTTTAACTAGATTTTTTAAAACTTATTAGAAACAACAAAAAGCCCCAAAACTACAGTAAGATTAATTTCAAATAAAACATGTTTCAGGCGTAAATAAGCTTGAAATCGCTCATTCAAAGGTGGAGCTCGGGGGTTTTATTTTGTTTGACCGACACTTGCCTAAAAGTCTATCTTGATTTGGTCCCAAATCACATATTTCAATTATTCGGGACCGGGACAATTCGCTCCCGGACAATTCGCTTCTGGGACAATTCGCTTCTGGGACAATTCGCTCCTGGGACAATTCGCTCCCGGGACAATTCGCTCCCAGGAGTTTTTATAAACGCAAATCTTATCAAACCAACTTCATTAGGGACAATTCGCTCCCGGGACAATTCGCTCCCGGAAATTTTTATAAACGCCAATCTTATCAAACCTACTTCATTAGGGACAATTCGCTCCCTGGAGAATTCGCTCCCTGCTCAATTCACTATCGGCATTTTTAGTAAACTCGATTCTTTTAAAGTAATTCATTCAGACGAAATTAATGATTTTTTTAGCTATTGTTTGTAAAAATGATGAGTAATTTATACAATGATTTAATTGTCATATAAACTAACCTATATTTTGTTAGACTCACTTAAAAATAAATGAGCATAACGGAATGCTTAGTTTTTGTGTATTATATTGTAATTATAAAAACAATGTTTATTATATCCATTTAACAATTTTTTATATTTCATTACTAACCAAAATAATTTCTTTAAAAGGCACATAAGCAACGTTAAAAATATGAGAAACAACGCATTAAAATTAACAATGAGATCATATAAATGCATTTAAATAAGACAACAGTTTTAATTCGAATTGAAAACAACTATAATAGCTAAACTAATAAATAAATCGTTAGTTTAAATTAAATCAATCCTGATTTGTTAGTTTAAAGGTATGCTTAGTTTTTGTGTATTATATTGTAATTATAAAAACAATGTTTATTATATCCATTTAACAATTTTATTATTTTATTTTATTTAATTTTAATTTTATTTTATTTTATTATTTAATCATTAGTTCGCAAAAACAGCCAACTTGCAACATAATAAAGTGATTTTAAAAACCAAACTATGAATTCATTCCGATGTAAACAAACATTTGTGGTGTTATCACAGTATTACATATTTTTAATTTATGGTTATCTGTATTTTTAACACTGAAAGATTTTCTTTTAAATGGAAGGGTTTTGACTATCGTGTTTTTTATTTATGGTTATCTGTATTTTTTAATTTTATTAATTATTAGATATAAAACACAAGAAAATATAAAAATCTAAGAGCATCATTGTATTTCTAATTAAAACTAAACTTGAAAAATGCTCTGAGAATAGAGCAGGAAAAAGGGACGATTTCTCCTTGGGCATATGTTTAGAGTTCAGACAGTGAAGATGTTGACGAGTCTGAGAAATCCGTACTAACCCTTGGAAGTTTCAACTTATTTCTGTGCTAACTTCATAAATAATTAAAGAGCAGTACCAGAAGATATTTGGTCAAATTTTAGTTGGAACATTTTTAAATTCAAAAAAATAGTCCTAAAAATGCGGATAAAATAATTTAAAGCGTGTTTTGAAATTAAAAATTAAAAAAAAACTGAGCGCTGCAGAGCCAGACAGTGAACCCGCGGCGAATTGATGCATGCACATAACACGGTGGAAATTTACAAAACACAAATAATTTCTTTATTAATTATAATTATTTATATTATTTCTGCACCGAAGAATTAAAACCTTAAAAAATTGATAAAAAATAAAATAATTATAAAAATAATGAAAAAAGAAATATTTTAATCAATACAAATCTGCTTTCAAGCACTCGGAAAGTTTATTTCATTTAACATGTAAAACATGAAGACTTCATTCACAAAATTTAAAAATTTTTAACTTTCAAAAAGGTTTTCAAGATTTTCACATAAATTTTATCCCAAAATATGTGAAACATTATGGCGTAATATGTTATGGTGTGATATTTTGTTTTTTGCTTTGCTTTTTATTAAGATATTATTATCTATTATTGATATGTCTTCTTCAGGTTAAGCTAAAACAAAATATTGTATTAATTTAAAACAAAAAAGTTAGGCCTTTCTGGAACTTGGAGTTTATTTTTTTTGAAAGTTATTTATATCCGTAAATAAAAAATCCGACATTTTGAAACAGGTTTCATAAAAAACAAATTGCGTTAGCACTAACAAACTGTTAATGCAAAGTTTTTTTTAATAAATTCTTGATTATTGCTAGAATTAGTTTATATTTTAATACAACTTATTTTTCTCATTGTGGAAGATTTTTTGGAATATAGGGTAGCTGACTTAATTTCGGCCACCTTTTTTTTTGGAAAAAATTTTCTGATTTTTTCAATCGACCCGAAATTTGGCCTAAAAATTGAACGATAGCTATTTTTGTTATTCCGGTACAAAATTTTAAAATTTCTGGTACACTTCAAGATCAGTGGAGGTTTAAACTTTTTTATAGTGGCCGAAATTAAGGCGCGAGCCGTTAACTTCGGCCACCTAGAAAAAAATGGCTCTGAACAATGACGACGATTAATTCAATGTACACAAAGGACTCGGGAAGAAACGGAAATAATTCGTATATAACGGTGGTTAACTAATAAACATGAGTAAAAAACATAGACAACCGCTTGTTTTAGAAAAATGTTTAAAAAAGAGCGAAATAGTTAGTTTTTTAAACTTTTTATGCTTATTTTTTTATTTCAAACATTATATCCAATTACGATACATTCTTCTCGAGACCTTTGTGTACATTGAATTAACCGTGCATGATTGTTCATAACTATTGCCAAAACGAACAATGAGAAATTTTTTAAAGGTTGCAAATTTATCCTTAGGTATTATTCTTGGTACATATAACTTAATTTTTTCCCGCTTGCAAACAAATCATTGTATAAATTATTTATCATTTTTACAAACAATAGCTAAAAAAATCATTAATTTCGTCTGAATGAATTACTTTAAAAAATCGAGTTTATTAAAAATGCCGGTAGCGAATTGGGCAGGGAGCGAGTTCTCCAGGCTGCAAATTGTCCGTAATGAAGTAGGTTTGATAAGATTCGCGTTTATAAAAACTTCCGAGAGCGAATTGTCCCGGGAGCGAATTGTCCCTAATGAAGTTGGTTTGATAAATTTTGCGTTTATAAAAACTCCTGGGAGCGAATTGTCTCGGGAGCGAATTGTCCGTGGAGCGAACTGTCCCAGGAGCGAATTATCCCGGGAGCGAATTATCCCGGGAGCGAATTGTCCAGGAGCGAATTTTCCCGGGAGCGAATTGTCCCGGGTTCGAATTGTCCGGGAGCAAATAGGCGGGAGCGAATTGTCCCCAATTTCATTTGTTCTCACTGCGAGCCGTCATCAGTATAAATTATTAGTCGCCATTTGTTTATAATAGTGTGTCGTTCACTACTTTATAAATGCCAAAAAAGCAATATTTTTTTAATTAAGTGAGGTGCGATAATAGAGTATATAGAGTCTACTTAAAAAACCGCTTCAAAACTATAATCTTACATTGTTGTATGTGTTTTATACTTAAATTAAATTTTATTTACATTTCAGTTGAACTTTGTTTTTTTAATTTAGAAGGCGTGGTCTCCGAGGGTCTGCGACAAGCTCAGATAAAGAAACACCCTCAAAACCACTGCAACACCACTTACGGCGGTCATGTGGACAGCTCCATGTTCTGCGCAGGGATGAGCTCCGGTCCGGGTGGGCTAAAAGGAGCCTGCATGGTTTCTGCTTTTTTCTTCTTCTTCCTCTTCCTTTACCCAAAAATATACGTATAACTAGCCTTGAAAAATGCTCTAAAAATAGAGCAGGAAAAAATATATTTTTAAAAACTGTGATTATATTAAAATTAAATTTACTAAAATTATTATACTATGTTTTTTCAGGGAGATTCCGGGTCGCCATTAGTTTGTATGTATGGCGACGATATGAAATGGTATGTGGAAGGGAGCGTTAGTTTTGGTCCCGCTTTTATCTGCACATCTAAACCAGCCGTTTTCGCTAAAACTTTAACCGTTTTCAAATGGATCAGAACTAATATTAGATACAGTACGTCTGATCTGAATTATTCGTATTTACAACATCATTGTTCCATGATGACTTTTTTGTATAACAAACGACAAGGCGTATCACACCGTAGCGAAAACTGACAGTGTGAAGCCTATGGTTCATACTTCGTTATTTATAATTTTATAATTTTACATATTTTTCGCTAAAAACACGAAGTGAAGAAAAAAAATGTTGGGCAAACTTATAAAATCACTACCGTCGTTTGGTGTTTTTAACGAAAAAATATCGCGGGTTTTTTGAACAAGAAACGCAATATTTCGACAAATACTGCACCAATCTTAACGATCAAGGTATCAAATAAAAGCAGAAAATAGCCTCTTTTTGTGCACAATTCGTAACGTAAATCGTTATACCCATTGATCAATCTTTCACGTACAGAATTGCCGAAAAACGCCATTATTGGGGGTCATAACTCCTGAACCACAGGAGATATTTTGTTGAAAAAAATTTTGTGGGCTATTAGGGGCAGGGGTATGTTTTTCACAAAAATTAACAAAATCGAAGACTCAAAGTTTGACTCCGCACCGCACCTTTAGGGCCCGTTCACACCTGTTCTCAGTTCCCAAAAACAGCAAAAACACGTGTTCACATTATGTTAATTAAGGACACACACCAGCTGCACAATATTGATTTCTTTGCAAACTTCCTTTGCACAATTATTACAACGCTTCGTTTCTTTTTTTGTGCTGTTTATTCAGGCGGGGCATATGGAATATGGAACGAAAATTGTTGTTTTTAACTGAAACATTACTAACATGATATTTTTCTTTTGATTATTCAATTTAATACGTTAAAAAAATTTTATAATACTTTTTTATGTTTTTAACAATTATTTTGTATTCATACGTACGATTTTAAAACGCTTTGTACGTACAATTTTTAATTACAATGCCCTGCTTCTGTTTCGTGCGGGCGAATATAAATCGAAAATCGTTTTTTTTATCAAAAACATTGCTAAAACAATTTTTAAGTTTTTTACAGTTAAGAAACTAATTTATATTATCAAAACGATCGTAAAATATCATTTTATTTAGTTTAGAACATTAAAATTCATTTTAAATGTTTTGTTATGTTTTAAATGAGTATTTTGTGTTTGTACATACCATCTTACGCGCGTTATTTGACTAAACAATTCCCGCACGCGCGAGTTTTTATCCCAGTAAACAATCAGGTGTGAACAGACCGTTTCTGGGATCTGGGAACTAGGATCAGGTGTGAACGGGGCCTTAATGTCTCTGACCAATAGAAGCAGTTATTATTTGCCCTTTATTTTAGTCATACACATTTTTCGTGTAAGTATCGTCCGTAATAGGGCTACACGGGTAACGACACGTTTCATATCAAATATACCTTTCGTTTCAATGTAAACATGTTAATTGCTTTAATATAATAATAATAATAACTTTAAATTTTACAGTTAACCGCAAAAAACCGCCAAATTGTCCCCGACAGTCCAAAAAATCAGAAACTAAAAAGTCCACCAGACCTAAACCTCGGCAAGACGATGTTGTTTCATTTGTTGAATTGAAAGAAGCCTCATTGGCGGAAGAGTCCACCACACCTAAGCATCGGCAAGACGATGTTGTTTCATTTGTTGAATTGAAAGAAGCCTCATTGGCGGAAGAGTCCACCAGACCTAAACCTCGGCAAGACGATGTTGTTTCATTTGTTGAATTGAAAGAAGCCTCATTGGCGGAAGAGTCCACCACACCTAAGCATCGGCAAGACGATGTTGTTTTATTTGTTGAATCGAAAGAAGCCTCATTGGCGGAAGAGTCCACCACACCTAAGCATCGGCAAGACGATGTTGTTTTATTTGTTGAATCGAAAGAAGCCTCATTGGCGGAAGAGTCCACCACACCTAAGCATCGGCAAGACGATGTTGTTTTATTTGTTGAATCGAAAGAAGCCTCATTGGCGGAAGAATCAGAAGCATCGAAAGAAATGCCTTTTATCTGTGATCGTACATGTATTTTTTTCATAATAGCTCTTTTTGATTGATCAAACTCCCTACTTTTAGTTTAAGTATTAGAGGCAGGGGTAAGGTTTTCACAAAAAATTAACAAAATCGAAGACACAAAGTTTGACTTCGCACCGCACCTTTAATGTCTCTGACCAATATAAGCAGTTATTATTTGCTTTTTATTTTAGTCATACACAATTTTGGTGTAAGTATCGTCCGTAATAGGGCTACACGGGTTTCATGTAGCCCTATTAAGATTAAATCAAGTTTACATTGAAACGAAAGGTATATTTGATATGAAACGACACGTTTTATATCAAATATACCTTTCGTTTCAATGTAAACATGTTAATTGCTTTAATATAATAATAATAATAATAACTTTAAATTTTACAGTTAACCGCAAAAAACCGCCAAATTGTCCCCGACAGTCCAAAAAATCAGAAACTAAAAAGTCCACCACACCTAAACCTCGGCAAGACGATGTTGTTTCATTTGTTGAATCGAAAGAAGCCTCATTGGGGGAAGAATCAGAAGCATCGAAAGAAATGCCTTTGTATATCTGTGATCGTACAGGTATTTTTTTCATAATAGCTTTTTTTGGTTGGTTAAACTCTCTACTTTTAATTTAAGTCAATTTTATTTAAAAAAACAAGTCTGGCTTGTGCGGTTGTTTAAAAAACAAAACGGAAAACAAATGGACGGGTGCATATGATAACAAATTAAAACAATTTGCTATTTTTTAACAATGAATTATAAGATTATTATAAATTACGGCGGTAAATGATTTTCTTCTTTATTGGTTACAACACAACTCGCACATTTTGTTTAGTGAACAAATGCACATTTTCTAATTGTAGTTTAACTGTACTATTAAAGATGATAACAGCGAAAAAAATACATTCGATTTTTTAATTTGAAATGTTGTTTTATTGATTGGCTGCTTTAAATGGAACGTGTGGTTTTGGTTTATACTTCGTTCAAAGTGTCAAAATCTAAAAAAATATGGTTTTGAACGGTCTAAAAATTCCAAAATATTTTTCAAGATTGTTTCTTTGAAAAAAGTTTTTTAAATGAATGATTTTTGAAATTATGCCCAAAAGCAGTCAAAACGCATCAAAATTATAGAAAATAAAAAAATCCACAGGGCTAAATTTAAAGGGAGATCCCTGAAGGGAAAACTATTTATTTTCAAATTTGGCCAAGTATAAAAAAAGTAATTCATATCGGGCGCCATAGATGGTTGTATTATTACAGTGCTAATAATTGGTGTCCT
>JASAMX010034022.1:0-15543 GCA_030248175.1 Microlaimidae sp. YZB2_3
AGAGTCTCGATTCCCCAGACATTCCTATTTCCCCAGAAGCCGTTCCTATTTCCCCAGAAGCCGTTCTCATTTCCCCAGAAGCCGTTCCCATTTCCCCAGAAACCGTTCCTATTTCCCCAGAAGACATTCCCATTTCCCCAGTAAGTAGTCGCAATTCCCCATATGGCTTTCTCCTAGAAAAGGTCTCGATTCCCCAGAAATTTAGCAGTAGCACAATTTGTTAACATTTTTATATTGTATCTTTCTAGGTTTGTTTGATTTACAAGCATAATTTTACAACGGTCAATAAAACGCATATTTAATACTAAAATACATGTCATCTAGCATCTACCAACTATGCATTACAATAATAAAATAAAAAAAATATTTATTTATAGAAATTATTTATAAGAAAAAATTTAATGTAATAACAAAACATAAATATTATTAGGAAGATACCAGTTACGAAATTTAAGCTCAAACAAAAACAGAAAACCGGGTGAAATTTATTGAAACACAAAAAATCTTTTAAGGTAGAACACCACAGTTATTACAAATTTTACTAAAAGTTAGATATCAACTTAGATATTAATTTTTGTCCGACAAAAGTATGGTACGATCGAAAGCTCAGATTATGATGTATCTAACGGTAATAATTTCATTGTTTACCAGTTGTTCTATTTTGAGATATATTTCAATGAATCTAAAGCTCAAAAAAATAGTTTTTGGCCATTTAAAGAATTTGATTAACTCAGTTTTTTCCGCAATTTTATAGAAAGTTAAAGAAAAGTAGGGATCAACTTTTAGATGTGGTTTGGATTAAAACGTAATTCAAAATTTTAAGAAATTAAAAAATCGATGTTTTTAAAAAAAATCAAATAAAAAAAATCCTGAATTAGTTTTTTTAATCAAATACAATTCAAAGTATTCATTAGACTTGTGTCTAACTATTTCCGAACTTTCATTAAAATCTGAGAAATTTTTTAATTATCGTTTAATTTTTTTCAATTGACGCCGAGAAACTACGTAGTAGTACGTCGGGCCTGGATCCTCGGATCCTTGAGGTCGAGTCTTTGCTGGGTCATATTTTTAACGTCGAAAAAACTTTTTTTTAAAATTTTTAGCTTTTTAATTAAAAAAGTGTTTTATTATTCAAGATACGCTAAATCGAAAATGAAAAAAAATAGAATATTTTTGGTAATAATTTTTATTAATGTTTTGTATTTTTGACATGTATTTTTTTGATGTTATTTGATGATTGTGGACGATAACATTTTTGCTACAGAAAAATGAATGTTAAAAATTGAATCAGCAGATCTAATTACTTTAGTAAAAATTAATTAGTAAGGATCTGCCGTCAAAATCTAACTGTTGTGTTCTACCTTAAGGCAGAATACCACAGTTAGATTTGAATACCACAGTTAGATTTGATGGCAGATCTTTTCTAAATAATTTTTACTAAAGTAATTTGACCTGTTGATTCAATTTTTGACATTCATTTTTCTTAAAAAAACTGTTATCGTCCATAATCATCAAATGACAACCAATAAAATAATACAGGACAAAAATACAATACATTACATTCATTACCAAAAATATTTAATTTTTTTCATTTCCTATTTAGCGTATTTTGAATAATGAACACTTTTTTAATAAAAAAGCTATTAATTTAAAAATTTCTTTGACGTTAAAAATATTGCCCGGGTGAGAGTCGATCCTTCAGTTTCAAGGATTCGAGTGCGAGGCTCTAACCACTCGGCAACTGACCCATTCAAGAAATCTTTGTAAAACTTGGTTTTAAGATATTTTCTTTTAATTTTATGGTATAATAATCCTTGAGCTCACGTGTGCAAGATTGAGGTCTGAAAATTGAGTTTGCAATGGAAAATGACTGAACTATTGACTGTTGAGCAATCATAAATCAAGTGCTGTGGTTTTCGTGTTGTTGATTGTACTGGTTTCTTAACGCACAGTTGCCCTTTTCATTGGCGTTTTACACAATTAGCACAAAATTGGAAAAATTCAACTTTATTTGTGAAGGTAAGAAAATATAAAAACATTTCCTATCGCCCATATTTTCTATATAGCTCGCGCCGGACTGATCCTTTAATATCAAACCTACCGAATTCCAATTCGGCATTTAGAGTGCTCCACTACAAGGCTAAGGCATTTTTTTTATTTCAGCTCGATCGGTTCAGTGTTAAAAGAATAATGTGTTTTGGGCGATATAGGAATTTGATTTGTGACAGTCCTCCTTTAAAAATTTAAATTTTTTGTACTTTGAGAAAAACAAACTGAATAAGAATTAACACTATTTGATCCTAAAATTGACTACCTAAACCTAACAGTGACTTGATAAAAAAGGAAGCAACTAAGAACTTTTTTCCGTACACTTAAAGAAAATCTAAATTTAGAGCGAATGCAGCACTGATTAATCTTCAATAGACTACATGTACCTATCTATTTTAAATTTAATAGTAAAATGTTTCTTGTCACCAAAGTTAGTTTCAATAAGACTATAGGCAAATTAAACCTAGCTGATCAAAAATGAAATATATTTTATGATTTTTTGCTCGTCTATGTTCTATATAGTTTCTGTTATTATGAACGAAACAAATATAAAAACAGCATAAGGAGGTTTGTGATAGTTGTAAAATTGTTAAATCAATTTCAGATATGGCTGGCTCCGTTGTACGCTATGGAACTACAAACCGCAAAAAGAGCAAAATAATCTTTGTTGGAGATAATAACACTTATGAATTCACAAAACAAAGTTCGCACAATGATACTGCTTACTGACGACATCAGAAGAGCTCAGAGGGGTGTTCAAGTTCGAGAACCATCTCGTCCACAATGGGTAATAATATCTAAAATTTATTTAAAAATTGGGATTTTTAACAAACTAACGCGTATTTTCTTCCACTTTTGGAACTAAATGCGCTGCACAAAAAAATGTTGCGTTTTTACTTGTATAATTTTATTTAAAAATAAGTTTTAAAAATGTGCGTTTAAAAAAATTTTCTAGCCTAGCCCTGACTTTGGCAAATCCAAATTCATTCATATATTGGGAGTACATTAAAATATTTTATTGACAAATATAAATCAATCATTTTTTCTGGCGCGCTCTTTTTTTATAAACAGACTATATTTTTGTATAAAATGTGTCCTTTTATTTCTCCAGATTTTTCAGCTTTTCAGTAATTTTCTGCTTATTAAAAACAGTTCGTGAATCTTATAGCATCGGAGAAATTCATAATTTGTAAATATAAAAGTTTTTTGTCTATAGATTATAAATGATGAGCGGCTGCAACGGCAAAAACAGCAGTACTACTATGATTTCCTGGAACATCAGCGTCTTCTTGCGGCTGGCCTTAATCCTGATGTTGATCGCGATCACGCAGCTTTTTTATTTCGAATGAATCAAGAACTCTGCCAAAAAATTGTCGCATTTCTGGATAATATTGCTCATTTTATTGGATATTAAACACCTCACAGTTTACAAATAAGTTTAAGAATTCAGTACAATTATTTTTAATTGGTGTAATAGTTAAAAAGTTTTAAAATTTAAAAAAAGTTGTTTTAGTTTAAAAATTTAAATGCGTATTTTTATAGTTTATAAAAACTTTTAATATAGAAAATTTAAAGCAAAAATATTGAGAAAAAGACAATTAAAAATAAAACTTAAAAGTAAATTAGAGTAATTATGCAAAAGTAGAGTATAGAAATGTATAGAAATTATGTATAGAAATTTATAATTTTATATGTATGTTATATTAAATGTATATTAAATTTGCACAAATTTATAATGGGTTTTGAAAACCAACCAGTATTTTGAAACTCCAAACAGAATTACATATATTAAATCCATTCTTTTATTTTTTAAAGCTAAATTTGTGTTGATATTTTACACATATATATTTATCTAAAATATAAGGTTTTTGAAGCTTTTTTTTATTTTATGAGGCAATACAAATTCTGAGTTGTTTCAAAAAAATTTAGGTTGTAATTGTTAGCTTTCTTGTTAAATGTTTTATTAATTGTGTTAAGCACAATTTTTATGAAAATTATATGCTAGTTTTATTTCTTACACTTTGTTTTTTAGTATTGCAAAGCACCTAAAATATCATTTAGCAATAAAATTTAGAAAAAATACTTAGAAACAACAACCACTTAGTATAATAATCAGACAATAATTATATTAAAAATAGTACAAAAAGTGTTAAAGAAAAACAGTAATTCTAAATATAAAACGCCAAATTCAGAAAATGTGCTTCTGGGGAATCAAGACCGCGTTTTGGGGAATCGAGACGGCCTTATGGGGAATCGAGACCGCATTCTGGGGAATCGAGACCGCATTCTGGGGAATCGAGACAACGTTCTGGGGAATCGAGACTGCATTCTGGGGAATTGAGACCGCGTTCTGGGGAATTGGGAAATCGTTATGGGGAATTAGGACTGAAAATTTTCTGGGGAAATAGGACTACTGGGGAATTGCGACTGACCCATTTCGGCCACCTTTTTTAATTTTTTTGAATAAGTTTTGCTGATTTTTCCAATCGACCCGAAATTTGGTCTAAAAATTTAGCTATTTTTGTTTTTCCAATACAAAATTTTAAAATTTCTGTTACACTTCAAGATCAGTGGAGGTTTAAACTTTTTTTATAGTGGTCGAAATTAAGGCGCGAGCCATTAACTTCGGTCACCTAGAAAAAACTGGGTCTGAATCTGAACAATGACGACGATTAATTCAATGTACACAAAGGTCTCGGGAAGAAACGGAAATAATTCATATATAACGGTGGTTAACTAATAAACATGAGTAAAAAACATAGATAACAGCTTGTTTTAGAAAAATGTTGAAAAAACAGCAAAATAGATAGTTTTCTAAACTTTTTATGCTCATTTTTTTGTTCCAACGTTATATACCAATTACGTTTAATTCTTCTCGAGACCTTTGTGTACATTGAATTAACCGTCGTGATTGTTCATAACTATTGCCAAAACGAACAATAAAAATTTTTAAAAGCTGCAAATTTATCCTTAGGTATTGTTCTTCGTACATATAACTTAATTTTTTCCCGCTAGCAAACAAATCGTTGTATAAATTACTCATCATTTTTACAAACAATAGCTAAAAAATCATTAATTTCGTCTGAATGAATTACTTTAAAAGAATCGAGTTTATTAAATATACCGGTAGCGAATTGGGCAGGGAGCGAATTCTCCAGGGGCGAATTGTCCCTAATAAAGTAGTTTTGATAAGATTTGCGTTTATAAAAACTTCCGGGAGCAAATTGTCCCGGGAGCGAATTGTCCCTAATGAATTTGGTTTGATAAGATTTGCGTTTATAAAAACTCCCGGGAGCGAATTGTCCGGGAGCGAATTGTCCAGGGAGCGAATTGTCCGGGAGCAAATTGTCCGGGAGCGAATTGGTGGGAGCGCATTGTCCCCAATTCAAAAAAAATTGATTACATATAAACATAAAATGAAATAACATGAATACAATTTTATTGAAAATCACTTGGTTACATTATACTTTAGAAAAAAAACATGCACTAACTTTTCAACGTAATTTTGTTTATTTATGTTTACATTTTTACGGAATTAAACATTAATAACCACATTAACATATAAATCCAATCAAATCCATATTTTACACAATTATTTTGTACTCAACATATTGCACTCTTAAGGCTGGTTCATAATTATGTAAAAACGTCCTTTGGACAAAGTCCAAAGGACAAACACAGCGTATAAACGTATTAAAAAACGTCCTTTGGACTTTGTCCAACGGAGTTTTTACATAGTATAAACCAGCCTTTAAATTTAGACTAATTTTTATTTAAGATTTATTTTTTAATTTTGACTGTTCGTTCTTCACTGCGTAAAGCGTCTAATATTTAAATAATTTATTAAGCTATTAGAACCGTTTTAAACTGAGATTGGAAATCTTATTAAAAAAATATTTTAAGCTTTATAGTTTTGGATTCACCAGGACCATACATAACGAAAATATTTCCATATGGTTTTCGAGTCTTTGTCTACCTCCCCTCCCTTTCCCGAAACAATTTTATTATAAATCTTACAAAAATTTAAAAATTATTAAAAACCCACAAAAACACTTTAAAAGTCCAATTTCCAAATTTTGACTATGCGAATTTTTTGATTATGTTCGTTGAAATTTTTTCTTAACATGTTTTTTCCCTGATTCCCCATAATTAACAGACGGGAAAGATATGTTTTTTTTTGAGTAACTCACCTTTGTTCGCAGATCTGGAGGTACACAAAAAAAGGAAAGTTTGTGTTATGTTTAACGCTCAAACTTTTTGGTGAAGCTGCAATGCCCACCATTTTTGGTTAAATTAAACTTTTATGTATTCTTAAAATTTAGCTTAAAAGGACTTTTAATCCTAAATTTTTTAACATATTTATAATTGTGCTAAAGTTCTTGTAACGTTCCAATATTTTATTTCCAATATTTAGCAATTCTCAAAACATAACTATGCATATTATTGTCATTTTTGGATTTTGGTAGCATTAACTTAAATCTATGGTCATTTTTACCCATAAAACTAGCCCATGTAAAGAAGTCATTAAAGTTAAGATCGTTTAATTTGTTTATTATGCCATATTCTATAATCAAATTTAATTCTCCTCACTTCAAGAGGTTCTAAATTTAGAAAATTTAATCGTTTTAAGTAACTATTGGATAGAGAAAGACCACACCTTGCAAATATTCTCCTAGTAAAGTAACGTTGGACGTTCTGAACTATATCAATATCCTTACATAAATATGGTTTGATTTGATCAACGTTAATTGAAACAAAAAGGTTTGATTTAATTCTAATAGTGTTGACAACTTTTTTACACGCTTTAATTTTCAAACCCCCTAAGCATTTTGTTTAATTAAAAAAACACATTAGGAGTAAAAAAACACATTCGGAGTAAAAAAATAACTGTGTAAAAGATTTTACCCGGAGCCAAACAAAAATCAAATAGTGTTTAAAATAAACGTAAACGTATAAACCTTCTTTAAAAAGAGAATAAAACATAGTTTAGGGGGTGTCTAGAGAGTAAATTTAGGGAAACATAATTGGATTAGGATCTGTTTTTGGCAATAGTGAAAACGTCATTCAATGATCTGGGTATACCAAATTACAAAAAAAAACAAACTTCCGATTCTAGAGAGAAAGTTACCACGTAAATTATTAAAAATGTCAAATGCAGTTTGAATAATAACATGAAAACAAAATGGAAACAACAAAGGAAGTGGATAATTTATAAAACCTTTCAATTTACACGAGAGGTTATTATATATAAACCTAATAACCAAATATTAATTTCAGCTAGAATCAACTGAAATTATGATTCATTATTTCGTCTAATGCCACGCTTACCCGTGAGATTTGCCATTTCCATTGCCCAAATATAAAATTTTAATTCATTTTATTTTTTTCTCTTCCACTTATTTTTATTATTATTATTAATTCAATGCTATTAGGATTAGTATAAATAACTAATTAAAACTACTTTATTCCAACTCCACTGGGACTGGTGTATATTTTTAATATCATTACGGAGCTGAAAGTTTAATTTTTTAAGTTTAGTTTTTAATATCCAACTTAAAAATTTAATTTTAATTTAATGATCAGATAACAGAACTAATATTTTACTATGCATAGTCTAGTGTTGTAAAATGTTACTTTTACTTTTACTTAAAGTAATAAAAGTAACGGATTTTGGATTACTTTTACTTTTACTCGACTTTTGAAATTTCAAATACTTTTATTTTTACTCTTACTCGGATTTTCCACTGCAACTACTTAAAGTAATTTAAGTAAAATTTAAGTAATTTCAATCGGTGGATTTCCTATGGGCTTGTTGTAAACTAAATGGCAGAAGACATTTTTTAAGCCGCTAACACGCTAAAACCATTTATTTTGACCAAAAAACTTATTAAAATGATAATTTATACATAAAATTAGAAAAAACATTGGAACGGAGCTCTGGAGCTCCAAAAACCGGTGTTTTGCTCCGGTTCAAAATTACTTTTATTATACTTTTACTCTTACTTTTACTTAAAAAATGGGTCTTACTTTTACCTTTACTTTACTTAAATAAAATTTTGAGCATTACTTTTACTTTTACTTTATTTAAATTAACATATCATACAATGTAAATTACCTTTACTTTTACTTAAAATAATCATAAATCAATACTTTTTACAATACTAGTCATCAGTCTTGAAAAGGAAATTCTAAAAAAAAATTTTAAAGTTAGAAATGCGTTTTTGAGACATGTACTTTGAAATGAAATTGAAAAAAAATTCACAAGAAATGTTTTTCCTTAAAAAAATAGCAAATACTACAAAAACACATCGCAATTCATCTTAAAAAAAGTCATAATTTGAGTAATGTGGGAGTAATTTTAACAACCAAGATATTGTTTTGTATATTTAAATGCGCAATACAATGGTGTTCTTAGGTTTTTCCTTTTTACATTGTGTTTTTGTTAAAATAAATTAAAGTGATTGTTTGGTTTATAAAATTGCATAAATACTGCATAAGGGAAAACCAATCGCGGAGGGTTGAATTATTCAAGGAATAAACATAAAGGGCCATGTATAGTAACCAATTAAATTAAAGCAAGTCCTTTGACGGCACTTAAAAATTAGCGCCACTTAACCTAACCAATTCATAAAAATTGGAATTAAAACTATGTTTGATATAAATGGCGCTAAAATAGCTCTGATTTTATTTGTTGCTACATTATAGCCCCTTTATTTTTGTTTTTCAAACAATACTATAGCCACTCCTGATATGCCAATACAATTTATAGTGGACTAGTCTTAGGTGTTTTTGTAAGTTATGTACACATATCTGGGACTTATTTCGATTAACTTAAATTTAAAAACTGTTTTAATATTGTAGTGGAAGCTATTTTTCGGACATCGTCAATTTACTGTAAAAAAACATGCTATCGTAGTTTAATTATCATAGTTTAATCCTCTTTAAAGTATATTACGATGCAAATATTTAGTAAAATTGGAAACAAAATCATCGTTTCATCCTCAGGTTGAGCTGATCCAGCTGCGATAATAAGGCAAAAATTTCCATTTACTTTTATCGATTCTCACCAACCGTTTCCTTTAAAAATTTAGTTTTCTGTATTTCTTTAAGCTTTAGTAATGCGCTTTAATAAAGTTTTTGCGAAGAATAAATTTTTCTTGATAACATACATTTCAAAAACAAAAACAGGAAGTATCTTCGATAAAGAGAAGATTGATAAAATTAATTGGTTTTGATTTAAACATAAGTACCATTTTAAAAAAAAGGATCCAATCTGAAAATGAAGAAGAAAAAGAGAGATATTACTTTAGTACATATATTTTTAGAGTAATAATGTTTCTACCCTTTAGATTTTAGTATCATTCTCCGGAGTTCCGGCTATTTAAAGCGAAGAGAGCTCTAGAGCTCCTTCTCTTAAATGAGCCATTACAAATTTATTAAAGCCTAAAATATGTTTTAAGTGTTTCTATCTGGATCTAAACATATTTTTATTGTTTTTTATAGGTTTTGTAAGAAAATTTAGTTCACGAAAATTTGTTGACGATAAAATCTATGGTGTAACTATTTAATTAGTCATGAAATTAGTACCACAATCGGGCGAAGCTCCGGAACTCCGGGGGTGGCTACGGAGCTCTGAAAAGGAAATTTTTAAATGAATAAAGTGAAAAGCCAAATTTTTCAATAAATTTGGCTGTCTAAATTTTTCAGCGCCTGGTTATTTTCGCTTCTACTTTGAGTCGTCACAATAATTTGTGAAAAGGCGAGAATAAAAAAATTTAAAAAAAAGTATGCGTGCTAAATTGTTTTCATCTTTTGTTTTCAGCTTTATTGTACGGTTGGAAATTTTTTCGGCTTTCATCAATAATATTACTACATTATTTGATAAATCGATATTGAGATTTTTAATTAAAACGTACAGCTCACCAGAAAATTTAAACTCCTTTCGATTATTCTGTAAAAATGAAAACTAAAAGAATCTAGTCATGGGTGGCGCGGAAGCGCCACGGAGCGATTTAGCCCTGTGGCGCCGCGCCAATCATTATTAGAAAACGTGAGTAAATTCTGAAATTCAGAACCTTCTTCTTCTTCTTCTTCTTATTATTATTATTATTCCAACGCTCCATCCTTAAAAGCGATATTCCTTATTCGTTACTGATTGATCAAAAATAAACATGGGCTCATAAGAAAGAAGAAGGAATTACGCAACTTTCTTAGGAAGCACTTTTTTGATTTAGGTCCTTGTTATCGATTTATTGATCAAAATAAAACATTTGAAAAATAGACAAATAAAAACTCCCAACCGCACAATAACAGCCTTTTGGCAAATAAACATGGGCTCATAAGAAAGAAGAAGGAATTACGGAACTTTCTTAGGAAGCACTTTTTGGATTTAGGTCCTTGTTATCGATTTATTGATCAAAATAAAACATTTGAAAAATAGACAAATAAAAACTCCCAACCGCACAATAACAGCCTTTTGGCAAATAAACATGGGCTCATAAGAAAGAAGAAGGAATTACGCAACTTTCTTAGGAAGCACTTTTTTGATTTAGGTCCTTGTTATCGATTTATTGATCAAAATAAATATTTGAAAAATAGACAAATAAAAACTCCCAACCGCACAATAACAGCCTTTTGGCAAATAAACATGGGCTCATAAGAAAGAAGAAGGAATTACGGAACTTTCTTAGGAAGCACTTTTTTGATTTTGGTCCTTGTTATCGATTTATTGATCAAAATAAAACATTTGAAAAATAGACAAATAAAAACTCCCAACTGCACAATAACAGTCTTTTGGCAAATAAACATGGGCTCATAAGAAAGAAGAAGGAATTACGCAACTTTCTTAGGAAGCAGTTTTTTGATTTAGGTCCTTGTTATCGATTTATTAATCAAAATAAAACATTTGAAAAATAGACAAATAAAAACTCCCAACCGCAAAATAACAGCCTTTTGGCAAATAAACATGGGCTCATAAGAAAGAAGAAGGAATTACGCAACTTTCTTAGGAAGCACTTTTTTGATTTAGGTCCTTGTTATCGATTTATTGATCAAAATAAAACATTTGAAAAAAAAGACAAATAAAAACTCCCAACCGCACAATAACAGCCTTTTGGAAAATAAACATGGGCTCATAAGAAAGAAGAAGGAATTACGCAACTTTTTTAAGAAACACTTTTTTGATTTAGGTCCTTGTGATCGATTTATTGATCAAAATAAAACATTTGAAAAATAGACAAATAAAAACTCCCAACCGCACAATAACAGCCTTTTGGCAAATAAATATGGGCTCATAAGAAAGAAGAAGGAATTACGCAACTTTCTTAGGAAGCACTTTTTTGATTTAGGTCCTTGTTATCGATTTATTAATCAAAATAAAACATTTAAAAATTGACAAATAAAAACTCCCAACCGCAAAATAACAGCCTTTTGGCAACAATAAGGATTGTACAGAGCAGACAACCAACATCCCCTCATAAAAACCGCACAAAAAAAGCAGACCGGTTTTAATTAGTGGCAGAAACGGAACCAGTTCCCAGCGCCATCTGCTTCAACCGCGCGGAAATCGGCGAAAACAACAGAGTACTTTTTTTTTAATTCTTGCATTACTGATGACAAAATTAATTCAAAATTTTATTTATTAAAAAATAATAATAAGCGTCGGTGGCGCGGGAGCACGACTTTTGAGATTTCTGACTTTTAAAATTGACTCTTACTCGATATTTGAAATTTTATTACTTTTACTTTTACTCTTACTCGGATTTTTTCCTAAAAATACTTAAATTTTACTATTTTAAGTAATTTAACAAGTAGATTCCCTATGGGTTTGTTGTAAAATAAGTAACAAAAGAAAGTTTTTTAAGCCGCTGACACGCTAAACATCAACATCACCAAAAAACCTTAAAATGAAAATTCATACACAAAAATAGTAAAACACGTTGGATCAAAGCTCTGGAGCTCCAAAAACCGGTGTTTCGCTCCGTTTAAAAATTACTTTTATTATATTTTTACTCTTATGTACTTTTATTTTAAAAATACGTCTTACTTTTACTTTACTTAAATAAAATTTTGACCGTTACGTTTAGTTTTACTTTACTTTAATTAAAAAATCACAAAATACTTTCACTGTTACTTTACTTATGGTTGAATTATATATAGCTGACGCTGAAAATTAGAATGCAGATATGAGGGGACCAACTAAAATTGTGCGGTAATGACGTTTTTTTAAAAAAACAAATTAGAACGCAGAATTTTTTTAATTCCACCTTTTCACAAAATATACATAATAATCAACCAATTTTAGCCCTTAAAAAATTGGCTTTTAGGTTTTAAAATAAGTAATTTGATAAATAATTATTAAAACACGGTTTTTAATCTTTCTTATTAACCCGATTTAGTGAAAAATTTATTATTTATAGACAGGGCACTAAAAAAACAAATATATATCCACCAAATTAATCCAAAAATTACCAGTTTATTTAAAATATATACATTTCCACCAATCAGACGCTTTAGTGAAAAATTTATTATTTATAGACAGGGCACTAAAAAAACAAATATATCTCCACTAAATTAATCCAAAAATTACCAGTTTATTCAAAAATATATACATTTCCACCAATCAGACGCTAGAATTTCCACTAAAGCGAGTTTAGAATAAATGTTATTATAATGACCAATTCACCAAATCTTTTGGCTTGCAGTGTGCAAAAAAACTGCACCAAATGCTTATATTTTGAGCACGGATTGTATAAAATAATTTTGTTATAATAAATAAAATTATATAATTGATTAAAACTATTTATATACAATTAAAACATTGTAGTAAACCGCTCATCTTTTCAACATGTTAATATATATGCATCCAGCACGCAAATCACCGTGGATAATTATAGTAATAATATTGTGTTGCAGACCTGTGCACTGCCCCCCCCGGGTTTTATTGGGGGAGGGGCAATTCCAAAACAGGTCGCGGCACTGGAGGCAATTTTTGAAACGGGGGGGGCAATAAAACGGGGGGCAAGCAAGGGATAAAGAAAAAAAGAAAAAAAAACAGGAGAAAAAAAGATAAAAAAAAGAAGGAAAAAGGAAAAAAAGGACAAAAAAAGCAAAAATAAGGTAAAAATAGGTCTAAAATGGCTTAAAATGTATTGAAATAGGCTAAAAACTGCAAAATTTTCGCGATGATGGGGTTATAAAGGTTTTTTGGGTACTTTTTTATTTTTCCGCGGGAGGGGGCAATAAAACGGGGGGGGCGGGGAGGGGGGGGGGGGGGGGAGCGGGGGGGGGGGGGGGCATTCAGACCGTGCACAGGTCTGGTGTTGGATGCGAAACAATATGTACTTGCATTGAAAAATGAGTGGGTTAACTAGGACGCCTCAATACAACATAACCAAATGATAAATTACGATACAAAAGGCTTATTTGCAAAGAAATTTCGCATGTTACTAATGAACATTAATTAGCTATTATTAGGGCGTTTTTTTATTTTTTAAAGATAATTAACTCTACATGTAATTTTTCTTCTTTACTTCAAAATATCATTTTCTTGTTTTCTTGATTTCACTTGAACCTAATAGTTATTTACCATTCGTTATTTTTCGTTTTATGAATGTCTAAACCTATCACAAAGAATTTTTTTAAAGGTGTAATTATTTTTTAATCTGCTAGCTCTTCTTTTTTTACAGTGAAATTATCATGTATCTCTTCATTATTAATCTCAAATCTTTAACTTTAATTTTGGGCCTCTAAGGTGTAGTCATCATAAACATAAGTGGGCAGCCTCCCGGATTTTTTTTGGGAGTATACGCGACGCCCGAAATTCGGGGGGGGGGGGGGTTCCAAAAATTTTTGTGGGGCCCTCCAAATTTTAGGGGGGGGGGTGTCCGGGTTACCCTCAAATTTTAGAGGGTAGGTTTTCGGCAGTAATCAAAATTTTTGAGGGGTATAACCTCCCCAACCCCATCTCTGGTCATAAACAATAGGGTTTGTTTATTAGTCAATTTTTCACTGATTAAACCCATTTTAACTTCCCGTGTTTTCAGCTTTCAAAAAATATGCTCATTTTTCTGTTCCTGTTTAAAAAAAATTAACCAAACACTGTAAAAATCAAGTTTTAATCGAAAATTTAAATTTTACACAAAAATTAAAAAAAAACATTTGTACAATTTAAAAAAAATACTTGGGGCCATCAACGTTTCCAAAATGGTGTAAATGTGTTCAATGCCATTAATGCAATTTTTTGAGACAAAATAATTTTCGAGGTGAAAATTTTTGGTTTTATGTTTTTTTTTTGCTTTTAAACATTGATATTTCAGCGATATTTATTTAATTTTTATGAACCCTTATAAAAAGTAAAACGTACCGTTAAAGACAAGTTAGAAGTATTAAAAAGTATTAATTTTGGATTAATTTAAGTAAAAGTAATTTGAAAAATTTTAATTTAAGTAAAGTAAGAGTAAAAGCAATTTGTAATTTTTTAATTTAAGTAATGTAAAAGTAATGGTCAAAATTTTATTTAAGTAAAGTAAAAGTAAAAGTAAGACCTATTTTTTAAAGTAAAAATAAGAGTAAAAGTATAATAAAAATATTTTCGAAACAGAGCAAAACACCGGTTTTTGGAGCTCCAGAGCTCCGTTCTAAAGTTTTTTGCTAATATTTTTTTGTATAAATTATCATTTTAATAAGTTAAATGGTTTTAGCGTGTTTGTGGCTTAAAAAATTATCTTCCACCATTCACTTTACAACAAGCCCATAGGATATCTACCCCTTGAAATTACTTAAATTTTACTTAAATTAATTTAAGTATTTGCAGAGGAAAATCCGAGTAAGAGTAAAAGTAAAAGTATTTCAAATTTCAAAAGTCGAGTAAGAGTAAAAGTAACTGAAATTTCAAAAGTCGAGTAAAAGTAATAGTAATCCAAAATCCGTTACTTTTATTACTTTAAGTAAAAGTAACTTTTTAAAACACTAATTGACACATAATCACAAAACAATACAAAACAATAAAAAATTTAAGAAAAAAATTCGTTTTTGTAAAATACTGCGAAATGTTATTTATAAAAAGAAGAAACACAAAGAGCACATAAAGTTTTTTAAATGTGTTCGCATGAAATTTTAAAAAAATTGTTAAATAAATGTATTTTTTATTTTACATTATAAAATCAATATTGTTGATTTTGCACTTAAAGCTGATTCTGAATTAGCACAAAAATTGCCCAGACGCTAACAATAAAATAAGGCGAAATCTTAATAGGCGGTGCTCCAGAACTTCACAAAGCTGAGTTCCGCTGTGTAGCTCCGGGGCGCTGTGGAGCTCCAAAGAACATCGTATTATACAAACAATAATTTTAATATATTAGCATGTTATAAAATAATCTTAGTCTAGGCGTATGTTGTAAAAGAACGCGACCAAAAAAATCAGTAAAAACAAGTTTTTAATTTTTGAAGACTTTAAGAGATTATCTAAAATAATGAAACTTGTAAATAATAGAT
>JASAMX010034027.1:0-10392 GCA_030248175.1 Microlaimidae sp. YZB2_3
GTAGAGTAACTGACTTAATTTCGGCCACCTTTTTTTTATTTTTTTGGAAAATGTTTTTCTGGTTTTTCCAATCGACCCAAAATTTGGTCTAAAAATCAAACGATACCTATTTTTTGTTATTCCAGTGCAAAATTTTAAAATTTCTGTTACACTTAAAGAACAGTGGAGGTTTAAAGTTTTTTTTTAAATGGCCGAAATTAAGGCGCGAGCCATTAACTTCGGCCAATTAGAAAAAACTGGCTATAACTATTGCCAAAACAAACAATATAAAGGTTGCAAATTTATCCTTAGGTATTGTTCTTGGTATACATATAACTTAATTTTTTTCCGTTTGTCAACTTTAATAGTTATTAGCAACACTTAATATAATTATGTCAAACCCTTAAAAAAAACAAGTTTTAATAACCTATATTTTTTGTTGAATTTTTTTTGGCTTAAAAAAACGTCAAAAAAATTCAAACGAGCAAAAAAATTCTTTATAAATACGGTGGTACGATTATATTTGAAAACAGCAAAAAACGGAAAGTTTTTTACCTAAATTTTAAGGTGGGCGAAATTAACGGAATCTTAAAATGCGCAGTTGGTTAAACGCATTGCAAAGTGATTTTGAAGAAAATATCAAAACATAAAATTTCACATTTTTGAGCCTTATAGAAAATACTTTAAGGTTATATAATACTTCGTTCTAAATTTGATGCAGTTTAAACACAAAGTAAAATTAAGAAAATCACAAAAAAATCACTTTTTGTATGAAAATGTTCATAATACAGAACAACACACATAATAAACATTTAATTCAACATTCATCCAGTTACTTTTGTGCTAGTTTTGTGTTTTAAAAATAAGTCAATTTTCTAACACCCTAAATTGGTGGCCGAAATTAAGGCCTGGCCGAAATTAAGTCAGATACCCTACTTATTTTATTTTCCGAAATGACAAACTTGACAATCGCAAGTGTCCATGAGGCGGTGAATAAATGATTAGCATGTTGTGGTTTCCAAATGAAAAAATATATGTAAGTAAAAATTGAAACATCTCAAAACAAACTTCAGGGTCAAAAACGTCAATATTTTTTGTACCTAAACAAGTTGCGCGATATATTGCAATTACTGTTTGCATTGCTATGGTTGATACTGGCTCTGAATAATTTTTATAAACAGCAAACCTAATTTGGACAGAATTTTTGCACTGATAAAAGGCGACAACAGTGAATTTTAGTATGCAAACTGAACTTCGCAAGTATGCTATTCTTTAACAGTTGTTTTGGTGAAAGAGTAATTTGTGCCATAATAATTGGCTCTAAAGGCTGGTTAATACTTATGACTTTTGTCCTTTGGATAAATCCAAAAGGACAAAAGTCCTTTGGACTTTGTCCAAAGGACAAACACAGCGTCGAAACGTTGTCAACGTCTTCATACTTTTTTGTCCTTTTGACTTTTCCCTTTGGACTTTGTCCTTTGAACTTTATCCAAAGGACAAATTTCAAGTAGCATTCATACTTCGTCCAAAGGAAAAAGTCCAAAGGACGTTTTGGCTTGTCCAAAGGACGTTTTGGCTTTTCTAACATTGTACTTTGGATTTTGTCCAAAGGACGTTTTGTCATAAGTATGAACCAGCCTTAATGGTGCGTTTTGGCAATCATGCTTATCTTGAATTTTCAAACTTGTTGAATCTTGAAAATTGGGGACAACGCAATAACTATTTATTTCTTTGAAATAAATATTTTGATTTAATTAATGTTCTAAAACATTAATGATTTAGAAACATTAAAACATTCTAAAATATGTTCTAAGATGATTGAACAAACAAAATTATATAAAAAAATTTCGCATTAAATTTTATACTGTATTTTAGTGTATTTTGTCTCAGCAGGGACTTGATCCTGAAGCATCAGAACACAACGCAAGATAATTGAATTAAAACACAATCCTTCATTGAGCTGCGGCCTCGAAAATTAGACATTGTTTAAAGCCTGATTTATCTGCGATTTATTATCTAATTTTAAGATTTACCATAATGAGTAAAATTATTATTACAAAATTTTTATCTTTTGGCAAATAAAATCTAACTGACCTCGGTAACTGCTGTATTGAATCAACTATTTAGCAATAAAACCGTTCAAAATTTTTAACACAAGCCGTTTAATAATAAAGATCAAAACTCCCATTTTAATAATTATTTATCAAATTATTCAATTTGAAACCCAAATGCAAATTTTTAAAGAGCTAAAGTTGGTTAATTTTTGTATATTTTGTAAAAAGGTGGAAATAAAAAAAATTTGCGTTATTTGTTAAAAAAACAAACGTCATAACCGCACAATTTTAATGTCCTCTCATGTCTGCATACTAATTTTCATCGTCAGCCAGATATAATTCAACCATAACTTTTTGTATTTATTAAAAATTATTGTTTCGAACCCTTATCTTCCAAAACAAGTTAAAAAAACACACAATAACTCTAATTTTGGAACTGAAAAGAAATCTGATTTTTCAAATTTTCAACAAAAAAGCACTGATTTTGATTTCTAAGTTTTTCAAAAAAATAAAGCTAATAAAACTGTATTTTATTTATTGTATTTTTTTAGCATTTGTTAAACATTTTATAGGTTACTTTTTGATAAAGCTTTTTTATATAGTTTACTTTATGGTATTTAATAAGACCGCATGGTATTAAAAGAAATATGGTCAGGATCTGGAGTCGGGGAAAAATCTGACGAAAAAAAATCAATCCGCGGTTTTTCCAACATTGAAAAGTTAAAATCTCAAAAAAAATTTTTAAACATTCATTAAAAAGATTTTGAATTTGCAGGAGTCAAATTTCAAAATTTTTGTGAAGATAAAATTCTTGAAATTTTATCTCGATTCTATTTCTTTGAGTTTTTCCGTATTATTATCAAAAACGCTATATAGGTCAGTAAAACGTTGAGGCATATTTACAAAATGTAAGCCCATTTTCCAATACAATCTTGTCAAAACAACAACATAAAAATTAAAAATGCAAAAAAATTCATTAGAAGCTAATATTAAATTAAAGCCTGCAGAAAAAATAAAATTTTGGTTTATTGGTTACCATCTCTCCTACTCGAATAATTAAGTGAAATTACAAAGTTGACCGGTCAAAAAAATTGACTGGTTTTGCACACTTGTCTTGTATGTTTCCTTTTTTTTCTGATAATACTAAAGAAAAAACCAATGGGAATTTTTTAAGCAGCAAAATTTAAAAAAAAATTCAATTCGGATTTAACCAATTTAAAAATTTGGATTTATACGGATTTAAGCAAAGAAACCAACAGTTCCAACCAACTAATTTATTAACCCAAATCGACGAAAGACTTTAGTTGTAAATAGAGAAAGGGCGGTAAAAACGTGGTCTGTTTTACAATCTGAAGTCGGTGTCCACAAAATCTTATTGCTTTTTTATTGCTCCTCATAACTCGGCACGCCTTTTATGGGCATTTATTCGTCCAGACCGCCCGCTGTGAGAAAAAAGTAGGAACAAAGGATTACGGGATTGATCTTGTTTTTCCAGTCACCAAACTTTCATTTCAACACGACTTTGATAGCCTCCTTATTTATATTTTCTTTCTATCCATACATTAGCTCAGAATATAAATGAATAATAAAATGTTCACAAAGCATCCACTGTTGTAACTGAAACCACTATATTTTTTATTTGTTGTTGGCGATCCAAACAAATTCACAAAAGAACGTTATAGGCTTATAAAAGTCATCATTTTAAAATTTAACTTAAAGTGTTACAAAGAAAAATTTTAAAAGGTTTTCGAAGCAAAATTTTAATGTTTTCATGTGCACCTCATTTTTGAAATTTCATTTTTTTCGTAAAAATTTATAAACCTATACACAGAAATAGTTACCTTTTTTGACCTTTATATTTTAGTGGCGGTAAAAACTTATTATTTTCCGGAACCGTCGTTTAGTACACCGTTCTTTCATGGGAACATGGAGTCGCAGGGCCGACGTGTCGCATTGCAACACAAAACAATTTAAAATTTTGCCCAAAAACTGTTTAATATTAAAGCTTAAACTCCAAGATGCTAATGATAACAAGCCAAAATTTTTTGTCCATAATCCGTTAACATATTTATTTGAAATGGTCACACTTTAAATGGTCACATATTTATTTTATATTTTTTTATTTCAAAAATTATCAAAGGGTTATTTTAAGATTTTAAAAATTGCCTCGAACGTAGGTACGTTTCTGAATATTATTGTTTTGCTCGAAGCTTTGTTCAAATTTGAGACAACTTTTGAACCATTAGCACTTCTTATTTTTGTTGTCCAAAATTAAAAAAACAAAAGTATAAATCATCAAATTGCTGTCGGCGTTTTGGTCAACATAGGTTAAAACCAGTTTATAAATCACGACGGAATATTTAGAAATTCTGTATTCAAATAAAACATCAAACAAGCAAACGGTATACTCAATAGTGGTGTTCCTAACCTCCAATATCATGCTCCGGAGCTCCGGAAATTTAAAGTGAAGTGAGCTTAGAAGCTCCAGAGCTCCGCTTTTTAAATGAGCGATTATAAATTTATTTAAGCTTAAAATACATTTAAAGTTACTTTTTGCATTTTTAAACTATTTCTAACGTTTTAAACAAGTTTTCAAAAAAATTTAATAAACAAAAAATTTTGACAAAATAATTTATAGCATAACTCGTTAATTATTCATAAACTTGTGAAAAAATAGGGCGGAGCTCCGGAGCTTCAGGGTTGCTCTGGAGCTCCTAAAATCGGAGCTACGCTCCGGAGCTCGGAGCTTCGGGGCACATTACTAACTCAAACAATACGTACCGAAATTAATATATTTTTATCTTTTTTGAACAAAGAGATATTATAGCTTCCTGGAAATGTATTCTTAAGTCAATTAATTTATTGGTTTTTTAAAATTAATACAAAATTTTTTAAATTGTTTAACTACAATAAAACAAATGAATTAAATAATAAGGACACAGACACGAAAAACCCAAAGGCTTTTCGCATGTAAAACCTTTTTTGCAAATAGGATTATATTATACTTAATTTATTTTCAGTGTTGAGTTAAAAATAGTTTTTTTCGTATTTTATTGTTAAATTTAGAATTTTATTAGTATTTGTTTATACTATTTGATTATACTAGTGGGTAATCAGTCTGGTAACGCACTGCGAAGTAAATACTACAAAAATTAAATTTAAAATCTGGAAAAAAAATTAAATTCAATAATTTTAAACAGTTTAAAAACAGGTTGAGTCTTTCTAATCCACCAGATCCAAATAATATCTGACCTTTATAGTTTAAGTAATATTTTTTAATTCATTGTCCATGTACAATACATGATGACACTTGTTGGTAATAATACATAATATAATAACATAATAACAACCGTTGGTCGTGACAACAGCTAATTGTCACAATGATCCGTCACAATGACACCCATCAGTAATGAT
The DNA here is from genome assembly GCA_030248175.1 of Microlaimidae sp. YZB2_3. NCBI lineage: Eukaryota > Metazoa > Nematoda > Chromadorea > Desmodorida > Microlaimidae > Microlaimidae sp. YZB2_3. The sequence goes on from JASAMX010034027.1 coordinate 5,448, forward strand.
GACACCTTCGTCATCACGACATCCCTCCGTCACAGTGACACCCATCTGTCATAATAATACCTATCCATTCTATCCATCATGCAAATCATCAGAAATAATGACAGTCATTCGTCATAATGACACCCATCCATCCGTTGGTTGTGATCATTTTAGGGTCAATGGAGCCAAGAAAACTTGAAGCTAAAAGTAGGGAGCTTGGAGCCGCAAGTGGCGACCTTGGAGCTGTAAGTTGAGAACTTGGAACCGAAAATAAAAATACATAGAACGTTTACCTAGCCCTAGCAAAGCCTAAATCTAAGTCCAAACTAATTTTTTTAAAAGCTCTAAGTTCCCAATGCTCATGGCTCAAAGTTCCCAAAACTTTTTGATGGCATTAAGTTCCTTAAAATTTTCGATGATTCCAAGTTCCTTAAAATTTTTGATGGCTCCAACTTCCTTAAAATTTTCGATGGCTCCAAGTTCCTTAAAATTTTCGATGGCTCCAAGTTCATTAAAATTTTTGATGGCTTCAAGTTCTTTAAAATTTTCGATGGCTCCAACTTCCTTAAAATTTTCGATGGCTCCAAGTTCCTTAAATTTTCGATGGCTCTAAGTTCCTTAAAATTTTCGATGGCTCCAAGTTCCTTAAAATTTTCGATGGCTCCAAGTTCCTTAAAATTTTCGATGGCTCCAACTTTCCTTAAAATTTTCGATGGCTCCTAGTTCCTTAAAATTTTCGATGGCTTCAACTTCCTTAAAATTTTCGATGGCTCTAAGTTCCTTAAAATTTTCGATGGCTCCGAATTCCTCAAAATTTTCGATGGCTCCAAGTTCCTTAAAATTTTCGATGGCTCCAAGTTCCTTAAAATTTTCGATGGCTCCAAGTTCCTTAAAATTTTTGATGGCTCCAAGTTCCTTCAAATTTTCGATGGCTCCAAGTTCCTTAAAATTTTCGATGGCTCCAACTTTCTTAAAATTTTCGATGGCTCCAAGTTCCTTAAAATTTTCGATGGCTCTAAGTTCCTTCAAATTTTCGATGGCTCCAACTTTCTTAAAATTTTCGATGGCTCCAAGTTCCTTAAAATTTTCGATGGCTCTAAGTTCCTCAAAATTTTCGATGGCTCCAAGTTTTTTAAAATTTTCGATGGCTCCAAGTTCCTTCAAATTTTCGATGGCTCCAAGTTCCTTCAAATTTTCGATGGCTCCAACTTTCTTAAAATTTTCGATGGCTCCAAGTTCCTTAAAATTTTCGATGGCTCTAAGTTCCTTCAAATTTTCGATGGCTTCAACTTTCTTAAAATTTTCGATGGCTCCAAGTTCCTTAAAATTTTCGATGGCTCTAAGTTCCTCAAAATTTTCGATGGCTCCAAGTTTCCCGCCCCCCGCCCCGCCGGGCGGCCCCCTTTAAAATTTTCGATGGCTCTAAGTTCCTTCAAATTTTCGATGGCTTCAACTTTCTTAAAATTTTCGATGGCTCCAAGTTCCTTAAAATTTTCGATGGCTCTAAGTTCCTCAAAATTTTCGATGGCTCCAAGTTTCTTAAAATTTTCGATGGCTCCAAGTTCCTTCAAATTTTCGATGGCTCCAAGTTCCTTCAAATTTTCGATGGCTCCAAGTTTCTTAAAATTTTCGATGGCTCCAAGTTCCTTAAAATTTTCGATGGCTCCAAGTTCCTTAAAATTTTCGATGGCTCCAGATTCCTCAAAATTTTCGATGGCTCCAAGTTTCTTAAAATTCTCCTTTATAAATTTTCGATGGCTCCAAGTTTTTTCAAAATTTTCCCCCTTCTTCGATGGCTCCAAGTTCCTTCAAATTTCTTGATGGCTCCAAGTTCCTTAAAATTTTCGATGGCTCAGTCCAAAATTTCCCGGGCCCTCCTCCCCTTCCTCATTAAATTTTCGATGGCTCCAAGTTTCTTAAAATTTTCGATGGCTCCAAGTTCCTTCAAATTTTCGATGGCTCCAAGTTCCTTCAAATTTTCGATGGCTCCAAGTTTCTTAAAATTTTCGATGGCTCCAAGTTCCTTAAAATTTTCGATAGCTTCAACTTCCTTAAAATTTTCGATGGCTTTAAGTTTCTTCAAATTTTCGATGGCTCCAAGTTCCTTCAAATTTTCGATGGCTCCAAGTTCCTTAAAATTTTCAATGGCTCCAACTTTCTTAAAATTTTCGATGGCTCCAAGTTCCTTAAAATTTTCGATGGCTTCAACTTCCTTAAAAATTTCGATGGCTCTAAGTTCCTTAAAATTTTCGATGGCTCCAAATTCCTCAAAATTTTCGATGGCTCCAAGTTTCTTAAAATTTTCGATGGCTCCAAGTTCCTTCAAATTTTCGATGGCTCCAAGTTCCTTCAAATTTTCGATGGCTCCAAGTTTCTTAAAATTTTCGATGGCTCCAAGTTCCTTAAAATTTTCAATGGCTCCAAGTTCCTTAAAATTTTCGATGGCTTCAACTTCCTTAAAAATTTCGATGGCTCCAAGTTCCTTCAAATTTTCGATGGCTCCAAGTTCCTTTAAATTTTCAATGATTCCAAGTTCCTTAAAATTTTCGATGGCTCCAAGTTCCTTCAAATTTTCGATGGCTCCAAGTTCCTTCAAATTTTCGATGGTTCCAAGTTTCTTAAAATTTTCGATGGCTCCAAGTTCCTTAAAATTTTCAATGGCTCCAAGTTCCTTAAAATTTTCGATGGCTCCAAGTTCCTTCAAATTTTCGATGGCTCCAAGTTCCTTCAAATTTTCGATGGCTCCAAGTTTCTTAAAATTTTCGATGGCTCCAAGTTCCTTAAAATTTTCAATGGCTCCAGGTTCCTTAAAATTTTCGATGGCTTCAACTTCCTCAGAATTTTCGATGGCTCCAAGTTTCTTAAAATTTTCGATGGCTCCAAGTTCCTTCAAATTTTCGATGGCTCCAAGTTCCTTCAAATTTTCGATGGTTCCAAGTTTCTTAAAATTTTCGATGGCTCCAAGTTCCTTAAAATTTTCAATGGCTCCAAGTTCCTTAAAATTTTCAATGGCTCCAAGTTCCTTCAAATTTTCGATGGCTTCAAGTTCCTCAAAATTTTCGATGGCTCCAAGTTTTTTAAAATTTTCGATGGCTCCAAGTTCCTTCAAATTTTCGATGGCTCCAAGTTCCTTCAAATTTTTGATGGCTCCAAGTTCCTTAAAATTTTCGATGGCTCTAAGTTCCTTAAAATTTTCGATGGCTCCAAATTCCTCAAAATTTTCGATGGCTCTAAGTTTCTTAAAATTTTCGATGGCTCCAAGTTCCTTCAAATTTTCGATGGCTCCAAGTTCCTTCAAATTTTCGATGGCTCAAGTTTCTTAAAATTTTCGATGGCTCCAAGTTCCTTAAAATTTTCGATAGCTTCAACTTCCTTGAAAATTTTCGACGGCTTTGAATTATCGTTTCAAATTTTTCGATGGCTCCAAGTTCCTTCAAATTTTCGATGGCTCCAAGTTCCTTAAAATTTTCAATGGCTCCAACTTTCTTTGCAAATTTTTTGATGGCTCCAAGTTTCCTTAAAATTTTCGATGGCTTCAAGTTCCTTGAAAAATTTCGATGGCTCTAAGTTCCTTAAAATTTTCAATGGCTCTCATAATTTTTCTCCTCAAATTTTCAATGGCTCCAAGTTTTTGAAATTTTCGATGGCTCCAAGTTCCTTCAAATTTTCGATGGCTCCAAGTTCCTTCAAATTTTCGATGGCTCCAAGTTTCTTAAAATTTTCGATGGCTCCAAGTTCCTTAAAATTTTCAATGGCTCCATGTTCCTTAAAATTTTCGATGGCTTCAACTTCCTTGAAAAGTTTCCATGGTCTCTAAGTTCCTTAAAATTTTCGATGGCTCCAAATTCCTCGAAAGTTTCCGATGGCTCCAAGTTTCTTGAAAATTTTCGATGGCTCCAAGTTCCTTCAAATTTTCGATGGCTCCAAGTTCCTTCAAATTTTCGATGGTTCCAAGTTTCTTAAAATTTCCAATGGCTCCAAGTTCCTTAAAATTTTCAATGGAACTCTTTAACAAGTTCCTTAAAATTTTCCACTGGCTTCAAAAGTTCCTTCAGAATTTCTTATGGGGCTCGACAGTTCCTTCAAAATTTTCGCACTGGCTCTCAAGTTTTTCTTAAAATTTTCGATGGCTCCAAGTTCCTTAAAATTTTCAATGGCTCCAGGTTCCTTAAAATTTTCGATGGCTTCAACTTCCTTAGAATTTTCAGATGGCTCTGAAGTTCTTTGAAAATTTTTCGATGGCTCCAAGTTCCTTTTAAATTTTCTGATGGCTCCAGAAGTTCCTTCAAATTTTCGATGGTTCCAAGTTTCTTAAAATTTTCGATGGCTCCAAGTTTCTTTAGAAATTTCCAACTGGCTCCAAGTTCCTTCAAATTTTCAATAGCTCCAAGTTCCTTCAAATTTTCGATGGCTTCAAGTTCCTTCAAATTTTCGATGGCTCCAAGTTCCTTTAAATTTTCTAATTATTCAAGTTCCTTCAAATTTTCTATGTCAGTTTGGAATTTTCGATGTGTTCAGTTCCTAAAATTTTCGATGGCTCCAAGTTCCTAAAATTTTCAATGGCTCCAAGTTCCTTAAAATTTTCGATGGCTCCAAGTTCCTTCAAATTTTCGATGGCTCCAAGTTCCTTCAAATTTTCGATGGCTCCAAGTTTCTTAAAATTTTCGATGGCTCCAAGTTCCTTAAAATTTTCAATGGCTCCAAGTTCCTTAAAATTTTCGATGGCTTCAACTTCCTTAAAAATTTCGATGGCTCTAAGTTCCTTAAAATTTTCGATGGCTCCAAATTCCTCAAAATTTTCGATGGCTCCAAGTTTCTTAAAATTTTCGATGGCTCCAAGTTCCTTCAAATTTTCGATGGCTCCAAGTTCCTTCAAATTTTCGATGGTTCCAAGTTTCTTAAAATTTTCGATGGAAACTTTAAAGTTCCTCTAGAAATTTTAAGAGCAATAAATGTAACTGAAAAA
>JASAMX010034028.1:0-10853 GCA_030248175.1 Microlaimidae sp. YZB2_3
TGATTTCTTATCAGAATTTTTTTTTTGCATTTACATGCAAAAGCGTTACACAGTCCTTACTTACATGAATAAAATTTAACATTTATTAACATACATTTTACATTAAGGGTTTCATACTACCATTAGTGTAGTTTAGATGTACACCATTAGTGTGACACTACCGTTAGTGTAGATTGACTACTTTGACCACTAGTGTGAATTCTAAGCAATTAACCGTGTTAACCGTTAGCGTTAACATTTGTCACCAACCCTTAGCACTGTACACTATCAGTTTTAAACCATTAATAAATTGTTACCATTTTCAGTTCGACTAGCTTAAGGTAGAACACCACAGTTTGATTTTAACGGCAGATCTTTTCTAATTAACTTTTACTAACGTAATTTGACCTTCTGATTCAATTTTTGACATTCATTTTTCTTAAAAAAATTGTTGTCGTCCACAATCATTATAAATGGCACCAATAAAATACATGTCAAAATTACAATACATTAATGAAATTCATTACCAAAAATATTCTTTTTTTTTTCATTTTTCCTTTAGCGTGTCTTGAATAATGAACACTTTTTTAATTAAAAAGTAAAAAAATGGAAAAAAAAATTTTTTTCGACGTTAGAAATATACCCAGCGGGAGACTCGAACCTAGGGGTCCGAGGATCCGAGCCCGGTACTCTTACCACTCGGCAACTGGCCCATCTGAAATCTCTATCATAAGAGATACTTTTAAACAAACTTTTCAAAATGTAGTTTCCTGGCGTCAAATCAAAAAATATAAATGAAAATTAAAAAAATTGATTCCCTCAGATTTTAATGAAAGTTTGCAAATTGTTAGATACAAGTCTAATCAATACTCTGAATCGTATTTGATTAAAAAACTAATTCAGGATTTTTTTATTTTGATTTTTCTTTTAAAAACATGAATTTTTTTAATTTTCTTAAACTTTTGAATTACGTTTGACTCCAAACCACATCTGAAAGATCCCTCCTATTTTTCGTTAACTTTCTATAAAATTGCAGCAAAAACTGAGTGAATCAAATTGTTTAAATGGACAAAAACTGTTTTTTTTAGCTTTAAATTCATCGAACTTTATGTCGAAATAGAACAACCGGTAAACAATAAAATTATTACCGTTAAATACATCATAATCTGAGCTTTCGATCGCACTATAGTGTTGCCGGACAAAAATTAATATCTAAGTTGATATCCAACTTTTAGTAAAAATCGTCATAACTGTGGTGTTCTATCTTAAGTTGTATTTTCCTTTGGTTGTCAATTTAGTTCCAACATCATTAGGATTATATTTGTCCGTTGACCTAGCCGTTTTTGTCTTCCTTCCTTAAGTTTTATTAGTACTTTGCGCCTGAAGAAAACTTCGGTCGAAACATTTTCTGTTAGCAGAATATTGTTGCGCGTTCATCTCCCATGAGCTAAGGTACTATTGCAATGTCATCTACTAATCCTTTTAGTGGTTTTCGAATGACTCTATTTTCTTCGTTAGAGGACATTACAAAGTAATTTTCCAGAGCAGTTGCACCCTCTTATGCATCATTCCTCAATCTAAATCTTTTCGAGGAGGAGTAATTTTAAAAAGTAAAAAAACTAAAAAAATTGAAAATTTTTTTAGTAAGTCCAGAATTTACTCAAAAAATCAAGTTTCTACTTTTCCTGGCCTTATTTCAAGCTGCCTTGCTAATCAATCTTCGTTAAATAAAAACGCACGTTTATCTAGTTCTTTACCTTTAAATTTGCATAAGCAGGACTACGGTGTCCCAGCGGCTGTGACGTTAGATTTACCGGAATCTAAAACCCCCACATATTGCGCTGCTAGCTCTTTTGAGGGAAAGTACTATATTGTTATATTAAACACTCTTTGCTATTTTAATCACAATTGATGGATTGATTACAATAACAAGTAATAATAGTATAAAACATAAAGGACCGTTCACACTTATGCACAATGCACGATGCACAATGCACAATGCATTATCAGACTTGAAACGGCGTTCCAAGTAGTTTTGCGCCAGTAGCAGCGCGCTTCGAAAATTTGTACGCACTTTTTTTACAAACTACGTACGTTGAGAACTCTTCTGCTTAAAAAACGAATCAAATAATAAATATCCTTGGACAAACGACTTTACATTTCATTATACATAAAATTTAAAACATATTTTTACGTTTAACAAAATATAAAACATAATTCTATGCAAAATAAATAAAAAAGAGGGATTTTGAAACTGTATTTTGGCTTTTTTAGCTTTCCTGACTAGTATTCGGGATTGTTTATCCCAACATCGATTAATTAGTTTTTGTCAACTTTGCAGCAACACTATTCTTTGTTATTTATCGTTTTTTAATGAATAAAACAAGCATTTTAAGCCGTATTTAACAAGAGTTTTGGCTGAGAATTCATTTTGATGTATTATGCATTGTGCGTAATTGTGAACATGTACTATAAGACATTGTGCATCGTGCATTGTGCATTATACATATTGCATAGTGCATTGTGCGTAAGTGTGAACGGGCCTTAAATGTATAAGCTATGCAATATACAAAAATAGCTTAGTTCGTTTTGGTTGCCCCATAGTGGTTCAGCAGTTATTTTATTTAGCTATTTGAGACACCAATTATGTGTCATTTGCATAATATGAATATTGGTATCTCAGCTGCTGTGTCGTTGATTTTACTAAAGTTCAACACCCTCCTTCTATATAAATATTTGAATTCGTTTTAAATTTCTTCATATTTATTTGGTCAAATTTTAAGCGCAAACAAACCAGTTATTGCTCATAAGAGCTTATCAATACTTTTACAACAGTCAAACATATGAACTTTCTTTAAGGCAAATTTCAATATCAAAATTTTATTTCAGAGTTAGGCTCTCTTACTATGAATTTGTGTCCCAGAAGGCTGCTTTGATTAGAAAAAAAAATTAAAAAATAAAACAATTATATAAAAGCAAAGAGACATAATTCAAGGGTTTGTTCTTTGATAATATTTTTTAATTAATAAAATGTGATAGTTAAAGAATTCCAGATTTTATTAAAATTCCAGAGCTATAAATATGGCGATTTAACCATATATCTTGTATTAAGTCAATTTTAGCGTAAGTTTATGTGAGAATATGATTTGATGTGATGCCACTATTGATTAATTTTGCTTTTAACTGGGCTTTCACCATTTCGATAGATTACCAAAATTTTGTAAGTTGAAGCAGCATGGCTTTAAATTTTATGTTAAATCAAAAACCATGTAAGGTCATGTGTAAATTGAGATGTATTTTTTTGGTCTATTCGTATCATTAAGATGTATCATTTGTATAAATTAAGCTGTTCTACTTTTCTAATATCAAATTAGGATGTATCATTTTGTGTTGGACTATGGGCTTCCTTTGCTGGATGGAACTTAAGTTGAAATATGTATGGTGTCATAGCTTTTTTTAAAGTTGGGGAGTATGTCAATTTCCAGGTGGGGTTTGTAAAAGTGTAAGATAATATTATTTATTTGCTTTAGTTTTTGACTAGGGTACATTACTATGAAGACAAAAAAGTTTTAAACGTGACTTTATTGCAAGTGTAAAATAACCTTTGATTTTTTATTATCAATGGACACCACCACTTCAATATTAATCAAAGTTGTGTCCATTGAAAGCAAAAAATTAAAACCGCAAAGTTTATATTTTGTTTTAAACTGGGTTTCAATCATTTTGATATACCGAAGCAATGATTGCAGCTTCACAACTAAAATTAAGTTTGAAGTTAAATTAATTTTTATGTGAGGTCATGAAAGAATTAAAAGTTTTTTAAAAACAACGCTACTGAGTAACCTTTTATTACGTCACAAAAACAAAAGATTAGAAACATTTACTTCAATTTTTGTGTTTCAGCATTATTCAAATCAAACAATAGCAAAAAATAATGCAATAAAAAAGGTAATACAATAGTTTTATAAATAAAGTAATTAATATTATCAATTTTTAAAACCCAAAAATGGAGCTAAATCCCTTTTTGTTTGCCTTTTTTTCTGTCTGTCCTTTTTTAGGTTATATATATGATTAACTAAAATATAAACTTTGTAATTATTATCCAATTGGTACAAACTTGTTTGTAATCATTTATTTAGATTTACACTTCCTGAAAGCTGGTTCTAATTTCCCCATGATATACATATATTTTAATCTAATTTACTCTAATTATATAAAATAAAAACTATTTACATATTTTTACAATATCTTCAATCATAACTTTTTTCTAATAAGCAACTTATTATTATATTATTGTTGTTGTGTTTGTTCTGGGAGCAAACGAACATTTGACAAATTTGTATATGAGAGGATTAAATAAAGTTAGCAATAGCATTAAAGAACTGCTACAGTAAATAATTCCTGAATTGGTTAGCTCAGGATAAAAAATATAAACGATTTCAGTAAGGCTATAGGGCAACCAAAAAACTATAAACGCTATCACAAGAATAGATGACGCTACCAAATTGTCATGCATGGCCTTTCTAGCATTTTTTAATGCAACATTCTTAATTTCAATGGTAGATGATTTTTTTGTTGTGATTGAATTTTTTGAATGGGTTATTGCCCCGGAATTTCTTGGGGTTGTAGCTGTGCTGCATTTATACCCAATAATTTGCTTTTTATAGGAAACAAATTTTTCATCTGTTGATATAATTTGGTTCTTTTTGAGTTTTTGTTGCAACTCTAGTTTTATTCCCGTCTTAAAATCAGGATTGGTACACATATTTAGGGAAGTACCAGGTTTAGAAGCAGAAGGGGCTGTCCAATCGAAATTTATCTCAGAAAGAAAACTACTTCTTCTTTTTAAACTTTTAATTTTATTATATGGCAAATGTTGACACTGTACCACAGAATTTAATTTTGGTGGCGACACCTCTGAATAATTCAAAGTATCAAAGCCGATAAGTTGATCTTCTTTAGATAAGCTATTTTTATTCCATAAAGAGCTACTAGATACTAAAGCTTCAAATTCGTTGCAGTTACTAAATATATGATCAGACGAACCTAAAAGTAGTTCATCTGGAAATGAATTTGCCCGAAAAGAGTTATTTAGTTGTTTGTTTTCACAAAGAGTCTTTAAATTTTTTGATTTTTTAAATACTTTAATTGATTGAGTTTCAAAATTTTGTTTTAATAACGAGTATTCCGCTTTGTGTTTTACACGTTGCTTTTCTGAAATTAAATTTTTGTCAGTTATATCATATTTGCACGTCAATTGAGTGGTACTGTCTTCAAAAAAATTATTTTTCAAATTTTGATTATATTCATCAGATTTCGATCGTGGCCGTGTGGGCATGACAGATGAGTCTAAACAATGAAATTGAGTTTGGTTTATTTTATGATTACAGTGCACTGAATTTTTTTCATTTATGATACCATGTTCTGATTCAAAACTGACATTTTGTTGAATGTTGCAATCTGAACGCTTGTTAATAAAGTTTAAGTTACCAGGCAGTTGTATTTGATTGCTGGCGGGTTTTTTTCTTAAGTGTAAAAATTTATTATGAGTTTTATACTTCAAATTAGGATTTTTTAATTTTTTTTCATTAATGCATATTCTTGCATGATCCTCCAACTTTTGGCTTTGGAAAAAACGTGTCGTAGTGGTGGAAGATTTCTTTAACCCATTTTTTTGCATTATACTTTTATGACGGGCTACCAAAGAGTAAACTACCAAAGAATAGCAAGTAATTATTGTGGCGCATGGAATCCAAAACACAGTCAACAAGTGAATAACCATATAGACAACTTCCCAGGAAAATTTTTCTGACGACCATCCTTTGGTGGAAGATTTTAGAAAAATGTGGTATCTTTCTATATCCCATATTGTAACACATTGTGTCCAACCCTCGTTTACTTTAAACACACCCCATATGTACAGCTGAGGTGAGCTTAGGACAGCAGATAGAACATACACTCCGGCTATCATCGCCTAAAAATATTAATTTATACCACCAATTGTAAATTTTAAACAGATGTATTCATGCACTTAAAACTTAATATAGTTGGACACTATTTTAAAAACTTATAAAAAAGTTGGTTTTTTTTGCTTACATCTCTGTGAAAAAGGGAGGTCATAGTTTTTTATAAGTTTTATTCTTGGGTCAATTTCAACCTCCCTTTTTTGAAGATAATTATTTCATGCAATTGGTTTTCTTCTGAGGAATCTGAATTTAGATAGTGCAAGTCAATCTGTTGGTTTAAACGTTTATTGTCAGCATTCAAAGTTTTCGAATTTCAGCTAAACTCACCGTCAGTGAAAACACATATAAATTACCAACAATATTTTAAAAATTATTAGGTTAGTTACAAAAATGGCATAAACGGTTATAAACAAAAAAATTTCATGTATAAAAAAAGAAAAACGCCAGTTTTAAATAAAAATGGAGCTAGTGTTAAGTTGGCTATTGTTTTAAATTTAGAGCAGAATATTATCTTATATAAGGATAGGACATATTATTTTAATTTGTTTTGTGACTTGTTTTCAACCTTATTTATCAATGAAGCCAGTAGTATATTTCTTGTAGTTCTTTATAATATTTCGTAAAACCACGCAGTTTTGTTCTACGTTTTTTGTGTTTAAAATACAGTCTTGGTCTTGTGCAAAGCACATTACAAACGTTGCATCGTTCAGAACGTTTTTCCAACGTTTTGCCGTTCCACCATTCACACAGCGTTTGAGAGACAAAAGCGCGCAAGGTTGAAAAATGTTAGTCACGCATTCCTCATACACACAGGGCCCGCTGGTTTGGGGCTGTTAATAAAACCCGTGAGTGAACAATATTGTTACCTTATATTAAACTATTATAAGCGTGTTTACAAAACAAGTTTTAGTTTTCATTAATATGTTTTATAATTAAAAACTAGCCTTGAAAAATGGTCTAGGAATAGATTTTTCCCAGGGCGATTTTAGATTAGGGGCGATTTTTTCCCTGGCGTATGTTTAGACAGAAAAGATTTGGACTAGTCTGAAATGCATATTATGTGGACTATAGAAAATTTGCATTTGGTTTGGCCAGCTGCTCACTGAATAAAATTTTTACCATATGATAATGATTTGTTTATACATTGAACTAATCACACAGCACTGTTGCATTTTTTTTAGTTTGATGAAAAGTCAATCGAAAAAAAAATAAAGAAACAAGAAAACCGAAGCGCCCGCACCCCGAGGACACCAAAAAAAAGAAACGCATGTCAAAGATTGCTGTGAGTATAATTTTTTCAATTGACATTTCATCAAACTAAAAAAATGCAACAGTGCTGTGTGATTAGATCAATGTATAAACAAATCATTATCATATGGTAAAAATTTTTATTTAGTAAGCAGCTGGCCAAACCAAATGCAAATTTGCTATAGTCCACATAATGTCCATCTCAGACTGGTCCACATCTTTTCTGTCTAAACATACGCCCGGGGAAAAATCGCCCCTTTTTCCTGCTCTATTCTTAGAGCATTTTTCAAGGCTAGTCTACCACTTTTTTGGAATTAAATTACAAAATAGCCTAATGAACTATAGTTTTAGCTGCGCAATGAAATATGTTTATAATCATTCCGGTGCCAAGATATACTTTTTTAAATAAAAAATAATAAGAAGTAGATGATGAATTTAAATTACAAAATTTACCCACGTTGTTTAATTATAGTTAGTGCGGTGCAGTGGCGCTCCAGACAAAGTTTACCTACGTTCTCTAAATATAGTTGGCGCGATGCCGTGCGCCAACGATTGAAATTATAATTCTAAAGTAAAAATAATAATAATAAGATAAGACATGAACATGATTACAAAATTTACTCACGTTCTCTAAGTGTAGTTGGCGCGGTGCGGTGGGTTAAATTGCAGTGTGGCACCCCGCACCACCGATGATTACCTACCGGCACGTGGCACTCCCGCGCCACGACGCTTATTATTATTTTTCAATAAATAAAACTTTGAATTAATTTTGTCATCAGTAATGCAAGAATTGAAAAAAGTACTCTGTTGTTTTCGCCGTTTTCCGCGCGGTTGAAGCAGATGGCGCTGGGAACTGGTTCCGTTTCTGCCACCAATTAAAACCGGTATGCTTTTTTTGTGCGGTTTCTATGAGGGGCTATTCGTTGTCTGCTCTGTACAATACTTATTGTTGCCAAAAGGCTGTTATTGTCAGGTTGGGAGTTTTTATTTGTCTATTTTTCAAATTTTTTATTTCGATCAATAAATCGATAACAAGGACCTAAATCAAAAAAGAGCTTCATAAGAAAGTTGCGTAATTCCTTCTTCTTTCTTATGAGCCCATGTTTATTTTTGATCAATCAGTAACGAATGAGGAATATCGCTTTTAAAGATGGAGCGTTGGAATAATAATAACAATAATAATAATAAGAAGAAGAAGGTTCTGAATTTCAAAATTTACCCACGTTCTCTAATTATCATGGTTGGTGTTCCCGCGCCACCCATGATAATCAACAAGCATTTTCATTTATAAGACGAATTTTAAACACCTTTTGCAATGTTTAGCAAAATAATTAAATTGCAATTAAATTTTTCCAATTAAATTGAAAAATTGGGACTTGAAGCTGGGCTTGAACCAGCGACCCTTCCCTCACTGTGGGAACGCTTTTCTACTGAGCTACCCAAGCCACAGGAATATTTGGCTAAATCACTCTTTTAAAGCCGTTGTTGAACAGCGTCGCGCTGTTATTGTTTATTGTTTATTTCCGCAACCTGCCGTCCGGCCGGTTGATAACACAAATAACAATACAGCAGAAAGGACATTCTCATTCTTTCTGCTGTCTTGTTATTTGTTTTTGTTTTCTAAAGTTTTTAAATAACATTATTTTTGAAAAAAACACTAATAACATAATAAAGTTTTTTACCATATTTTTAATAATTTATTAAGTCAAGTAGAACTAGACTAAAATTGAAGAAAAAAAGCGCTGAATAAATAGGAAATAAACTAATAAATAATAAATAATGTGCACGTGAATTTTAAGGTATATACGCGGCAAAACTTCTCAAGCGCAGAAAATGATTTATAAACTAAATCATTTATTTTATTAAGAAAAAGTAAAATAAAACTCAGGGTTCATGTTGTTTTCCGTGTTATAGTATTTTCATTCTTTCCAAAACACTACGATGCAATTAAATCACCATCGTCAATTTGTTCTCAGATCCGACAATTTTTACAGAAAATATACAGCACTCATTTTTGTGCGATTCAATTTTCAATGTTTATAAAAAAAAACAAGGTATCAGTAAGAAAAGAATTTGATATTCATCCGAAAAAAATTTTGCACAGAATTTTTATACCACATTTAAAATTCGTTTTTTTTTAAAATATTTTTTAATATTTAAATGTGCACACTTTTGTTCGACGTAAAGATTCCGCAGATCTGACCACTAATTTGTTCAGTTTGTTTTTCTTCCATGCCAATTTCATAGCTAAAACGGTGAACCTTCTGTCTAAAGCAATCATCATTTCTGTCCAAGACAAAAGGTGAAAGCTAAAATTCCACAAAAAAGTGCTGAGACGGCATAGAAGATCGCCGCCGTGCCATTCAAATGTAAGCAACCTAAAAAAGAATCTAAAAAAAACACGACTGAATTACGACAAAGTGCTATCACTTTTCACTCCAGTGTGTCCTAAGTTTAAAAGGTGACCCCATGGTTCTCTAATGGATCTTTAAAGTTTGAATTAGGTTTTGGATGAGAAAGTCTTCCGCCTGAAAGTTTTCCAGATTCTAGCGCGATTGCCTAAGAGCTGATTCTTAGATCAAAATAATTAAACCCAAAGAAACATTTCATAACAGTTCTTTATTTCATTTCAACTTTCTTTACGTACAACAAATTGTTTCTTTCATGAACAAAAAAGTCACCATAAGATAATCGCTCATGAACCCGCGAGACACCTTTTTTGAGAAGTTTTGCCGCGTATATACCTTAAAATTCACGTGTACATTATTGTGATTATTATTAGTTTATTTCCTATTTATTCAGCGCTTTTTTTCTTCAATTTTAGTCTAGTTTTACTTGACTTAATAAATTATTAAAAATATGGTAAAAAACTTTATTATGTTATTAGTGTTTTTTTCAAAAATAATGTTATTTAAAAACTTTAGAAAGCAAAAACAAATAACAAGACAGCAGAAAAAGAATGAGAATGTCCTTTCTCTCGTCTGTTATTTGTGTTATCAACCGGCCGGACGGCAGGTTGCGGAAATAAACAATAAACAATAACAGCGCGACGCTGTTCAACAACGGCTTTAAAAGAATGATTTAGCCAAATATTCCTGTGGCTTGGGTAGCTCAGTAGAAGAGCGTTCCCACAGTGAGGGAAGGGTCGCTGGTTCAAGCCCAGCTTCAAAGTCCCAATTTTTCAATTTAATTGGAAAAATTTAATTGCAATTTAATTATTTTGCTCCACATTCCAAAAGGTGTTTAAAATTCGTCTTATAAATGAAAATGCTTGTTGATTATCATGGGCGGCGCGGGAACACCAACCATGATAATTAGAGAACGTGGGTAAATTTTGAAATTCAGAACCTTCTTCTTCTTATTATTATTATTGTTATTATTATTCCAACGCTCCATCTTTAAAAGCGATTTTCAACATTCGTTACTGATTGATCAAAAATAAACATGGGCTCGATAAGAAAGAAGAAGGAATTATGCAACTTTCTTATGAAGCTCTTTTTTTGATTTAGGTCTTTGTTATCGATTTATTGATCAAAATAAAAAATTTGAAAAACAGACAAATAAAAACTCCCAACCTGACAATAACAGCCTTTTGGCAACAATAAGTATTGTACAGAGCAGACAACGAATAGCCCCTCATAGAAACCGCACAAAAAAAGC
>JASAMX010034029.1:0-102500 GCA_030248175.1 Microlaimidae sp. YZB2_3
TTGTTTAAATTATATTATATTCTTACTTTTAATTTTAGGTGTTATTGAAACCTTCTTAAAATCTAGTGATGCTAAAACATTTTTTTAAATAAAATTCAAGTTGATTTCTTACCTTTAATTTAGCATTTTTAATTTTATTGCTGAAACTACACAGGTATTCATAAATTTTGTGTAGGGTCTATTTGAACTGGGTCCTCTTGTTTTCGCAGGAAAACCCTGTGGAGTCAGTCCACTTTTTTACCGAGTCTACTATTATACAGCCCAAAAGACACCTAACTTGAATTTTTTAAACAAGAAATTAATATGAACTGTGTGTATTCAATTTGAAAAAAGTTTTCGAATAATATTTGCTTAAAAAAACTATTAATACGTGACGAAAATTAACAATGTTAAATATTAGACACAGTTAAAGGTGTACCACCCGAATACCAGAGTTTTCTTGCAAAAGTTACAGACTTCTAAGGTTTTTATAATTATATTTTTAATCAAAAGTAAGCATATATAATCCAAAAATGGTGAAAACCTAATTTTTCTAAAAAAATTTGCTGAAAATTCAAATTTGTGCGACTTTAATACTGAAAACCAGCCATTTGCTTCTATTTCATAGGCGCACTGTTGTTGTTTTTTTAAATTAATTTTTAACTCAATTTTTAACAGAGTTTAAGTGTTTTGCAGTACATATGGGAACTTTTCTTCCACTTTTTTGTGAAATGCACTTCCAAAAAAACGGGTATTGACAACAAGAAAAATCTCTGCTTAAGAAATCAGTGGTATATGCACAGAAATTCGCGTGCGTTAGAAACGTGGCGTTTTTTATTTCACAAATTTATTAAAAAAATTATGTATAATTGAAAATTCTGGCCATATGTTTTTGATAAATTCTCGAAAAATTACAAAAAGTAGTGCAAAAACAAAAAAAACTATTTCATTGCAAAAGTTCACGTGACACTGACTTTATGATTTTTGGCTAAAAAAATAAGTAAGTGAATTAAAATGACTAAAACTAACAACTTAAAACAAGCTAGAAAGCGAACATAGTCGCTTGTACTCGCAATAATTTAAATATTTTACATTTTAGAATTTAAAAAGTATTCTTTAATTTAAAAAAGTGGTAATAAATCTTAAAAATGTTCTAACATATTAAAATAAAAATGTGCCATTTAATCCCTCCTGTAGGTTAGACTGAAAAATGTTAAATAGAGGCATGTAAGTGAAGTTCTAAAAAAGATGTTTCTTCAAAATAATATTCTTGAAGACCAAGGGTCACATTTTGAAGAAACCCTTATATTTACCCCGATAAATCCATTTCAAAAAAAAAATAAATAAATATCTATTGTAAATAAATAAACCTGCCGCATATGGGACAGAAAATTATTGCAATAAATTTTTTAAAATTTTTATCGCGGCGCAAAACCACCTCACGCAAAATACAAAAAATAATCAATGCGCGTATTTTATTTTTTATTAAATTAATCCTACGGGAGAAAATATATAATCACCTCTCGAGTTGGATAAATTCTTATTCTTAAAACAATAGAAAAAATTTAACCCGACTTTTACCTAGGTAAAATTGATTTTTCACTCGCATCCTTAAGCACATAATAAAAAGTTAACCCGGGGCAAATTTTAACCGCGCGTCAGAATGCGCGCCCAGTATTTTTTAGATTTAGAGTTACATTTCTACAATTATCAACATATTCTATTTATTTCAATATAAAAAAATTCTGCTATTGTCAAATAATTTTTTATATGGGTATCCAATTTTGATTTTGGTTCCTTTAACACGTTTTGATTTTTTAATCAAAACATACGTCCCGTATAAAATGTTTTAATTCCTGCTCTATTTATAGAGCATTCTTTAAAAATTATAAGAATGGTTAGTGGCATTAAGTATAATATTGCTTTAAACTTGAATATATTTTAATACTTACGTAAAGTATACTTCTGTTGTAAAAAGTTACATTTACTTTTACTTAAACAAATAAAGGCAACTAATTTTTTATTACTTTTCATTTTACTTCACTTTTAACCCCTTGGAATTTTTCGTCCAAAAACCACTGCAAATCTTCAAAAGACATATTGCGTCAGTGCTGCAGTTTGTTAAATTCTGTGGTTCTAGACGATCGTTGACAAAATTTAACAATGAGCAGCAGTGGCGTGGAATAGGGAAGAGCGCGGAGCGCTCTTTCCCTTATATTAAATGGGTTAAGTCACTGCGCGGTTAACCGTTGTTGATGACGTCATCGAAATCAACAAAACCTTTAATAGTTTTTTAGCCAAACATTTTACATAACTAAAATATTACCATATTTTTCTGATATTAAAAACCTAAAAAAATTTTGCTAAACATCACTTAATTTCATACTAATAACCTTAATTTGCTTAACTTTTTTTTTTTTTTTTTTTTTTTTTTTTTGGGGTCCCCCAAAAATTTTTTCCTGTGGTAAATATTTGGAGCTGATTTTTTGCACGTAGATGCTAAATTGCCCCCTCACCTGAATTTTATTCTCGAATATGCTCTATTGCCCGTAGTTAAACCTCTGTTCATGTGAAAAACGACCAGTTTTTTTCTAAGTTACGCATTAGGTACTGGGGTACTTGTGTGAAACTTTTTTTCCTTACTGAATTACAGATTAAGTAACTTCATTCAGTAATACACATTCTCTTGTTGTTATTTTTTGGTTTAAATTATAATTCCTTACCTTTTTATAAAAATTACTAATTTTCAACGGGAAGAGCAAAAAAATATCCTTACCACTAATTAGCAGCCATATGGCAACAATAAAAATATTTAAAAAAATAAAATGAAATAAATCTTGGGTGACGTGTGAGCGCTGCGGGGTACAATGTTTCAATAGACGGAATTCATCAAAATCGAAACAGAAAAAACTCTTTTTTATATGGAATACTATGAAGCTACAATCACTCCAAAAATTTAATGCGAGAAAAGACTAGTCTGGGTAAGCTCGTAAAATTGTATGGAACCTGGAAAAACCATTTACAATGGTGTGGTTTTGTTGTTTAAAAATAAACCATCAATCCAAAAAAATCAAGCACAAAACAAAAGTCCAAATAAAGCTAATTTCCAAAAAAGTGGTTAAATCAGGTCTAACTAAAAAAATTTAAACAGAAGAAAAACACACTATTTTATATGGTTCTTTAAGGTTCCATACAATTTTACAGAGCTACCCAGACTTAATTTTTGTATAGTATATTGCTTAAAATTACATTGAAGTTTTGGATATGAAAATTATTGTATTCATATCATGAGGAGACCATGACGTTTCTTTTAAAATGAGTAAATTTTTTAATGTTTTATATCTTTAATAAATGACATTGAATTCAATGCGTTAAAAGGCGGAAATTCTAGCAAAAGACGAAACAAAGTTTTGAAAAAAAAGCCTTATATTAAATGGAATAGTCTAAAGCTACATAAGTCTAAAAACTAAATGCCAGAAAAGACTGAAACAAGTCTCTTTAAAACCTGTAAATTAATAACAAATTTTGTGAAATTTTCAGAAAAACAAAACCGAATAAAAACAATATGTGTAAAAGCTTTAGTTTGCGTTTTTTAACCATTAATAAAACTTAATTCACAAAAATTTCTCCCAAAGTGGATTAAGTTTTTACATGAGTTAACCAGCTGTAAATACCATAGTATTAGTTAAGTCACACGTCGTCAAAACGATACAAAAAAGTATAACGCAAGCGTCACAGTAACCACGAAAAATTTCTGTCAAAATAAGTTATCGCATTGCGCATTAAATTTTGTAATTTATCATTATTTTCGTATAAAGCAAAACGTACCGCCATATTAACGGCTTTTTAAAATCAAATATCAAGTTTAAAGTCTGAAAAACATTGAAAAATTCAGATTTAATATAAGGCGACTTTTAGTTTTTTGAGCAGCTAACACGCTAAACATCATTTACTTAGACTAATAACTTATGCATAAATAAAAATTTATGCATAAAAACACTTTAGAATGGAGCTCTAGAGCTCCAAAACTTGACGTTTGTCTCCGTTGCAAAATTTTTTGATTATAATTGTACTCTTAATTTTACTTTAAAAATGTCTGTGTGTGTCGTGTGTGTGTCGTGTGTGTGTGTGTGTGTGTGTGTGTGTGTGTGTGTGTGTGTGTGTGTGTGTGTGTGTGTGTGTGCGTGCGTGCGTGCGTGCGTGCGTGCGTGCGTGCGTGCGTGCGCGTGTGTGTGTGTGTGTGCGCGCGCGCGTGTGTGTGTGTATTCTTTGTTTCGTTTCTTTATTCTTTGTATTCGTTGTGTGCAGAATGTAAATCTTTGATTTGACGTGGTCCTTGCGGCAAGACAATTTGGCCCAAAAACTGGGGGCTACGGCGTCGTCGTTGACTCAAAGCATGCATGAGAACACCATCCTTAAGAAAATAAGTTTTTGGACCAATGAATTATCTTCTTTTGATCAACACGTTTCTTAGGAAGCTCATTTGCGTCTAGGTATTGGTATATATCTTGAAATTAAGGATCTGTCTTTTCTCTTTAATAAGCAAAAAAGTATTAAGATCAGGAGTCGTTAGAAGGAACAGAGGAACAGAATCAAGCTTCTCCACATCAATGTCAGGAACCACTACAATTACTGGATTACCTTGATTTGGTGGAAGAAGATATGCGGCTTTGGTACCTATTGCTGTGTCATTAATGCATAAAATTGGTTTTCTAACTAAGGTTTAATTACCTTTGTTTTGGAAAAGAGGGTTCGGGTCAACTTTAGCACATCACATCCAGAGGAGGAATCCTCTTGAGAGTGCGTTAGCGTTCCCATTACTCTTTCCTGTTTTATACTCCATTTTGTCTAGGTTGTACTCTGTGAGTTGATATGCTCATTGTTTCAGACGTTTGGAAGTACATCTGCCTGATGTAAAGATGTATTTTAACGGTGCGTGGTCTGTGGTAATTGTGAATGGATGTCCCCATAAATATGGTTTAAAATCTTTGACTGCCCATACAATAGCTGAGACTTCACGTTCAATTGTGGCATAATTCCTCTCAGCAGAGCTAAAATTATGATTGCCGTATGCAATTGTATGCACCTGTGAAAGTACTGCACCAATGCCTATGTTAGAAGCGTTGGTAGCTAGCAAGAAGGATTTTAAAAAATCTGGAAAGGCTAGGATATTAGAGGAGCAAAGGTTTTCCTTGAGCACACCAAATGCTTGTTGGCATTTGGGTGTCCAATAGAATCACTTCTTTTTTCCCATTAAGGCATACAAAAGACTAGCTATTTGGGCAAAATTCTTAATGATTTGGCGATAAAAATTGGCCAATTTATGAAAAGAACGAACTTCTTTCTGTGTGCATGGGACTTTCATTGGAGGCCAGCTAAAACTAGCTCTGTGTGCTGTTGCAATGCAGAAGGTGCGTTACAAAGTCCAAAAAGAAGAACGTTAAATTCATAAAGTCCTCTTGTAGGACTAACAAATGGTGTTTTTTCCTTATTCTCCTTCATTTTTACTTACCAGTATCCTGACAGAAGATGAAGGGTGGAGAAATATACAGCACCGCGTAGTGCATCTAAGACTTCATTGATTCACGGTAATAGAAAAGCGTCTTTTTTTGTCATTTTATTTAGAACTCTATAATCAACACAGAATCGATTTGTTTCATTTTTTTTCTGACAATCACTATCAGATTTGCATATGGGCTTTTTGATTTTTTGATGATTCTTTTATTTAACATTGTTTTGATCTCACTATAGATTATTTTCTTTTGGCTTTTAGGGACTCTATACAGTTTTTGACGACAGGGTGGATTATTAGCAAAGTCTACTTCATGGCGTAACAAAGAAGTTCTAACTGTGTCATACGGTCTTAATGAAAATACATTGCTATTAGTTCAGAGAACTTTAGCTAATTCAATTTTTTGATTCTTGGTAAGCTGACTTTTTTCAAAATTAACTTCTTGTACAGGGTCAAAATCTGCTGGCCTTTTGTGGTTTGTAGTTGGTTGTGCAGAAAACAAAATAACATCATGATTAGGATGATCCTCAGGTCTTACAAGTACGTGGTAAACTAACTCAGAATTCATTACATTTGCCTTTGTAATATGGCTAATTTTATGCAGTCTGATTGGCGACGTAGTCCGTTAAGTAATTGAATCAGCGTACAACCATCTGAATTCTTAGTGATAATTTTTGCTACAAGAAAAACCTGTCCTTAGAGAAAGGACGGAAGAGCTGAATCAATTAGGAGATTGACATTCTCTGGCATTGGGGCATTAACCTTAGCCCATAATAATTTTTCATGTCGTGCAGGAATGACAGTTGTGTCAATAGTGTAGATAGAGATATTATGTGTCGGGTATACCAAGGTTCATTGATATACTAGTGTTGTTAGTAAGCTCAATAAGGTCTTTTGTAAAATCAAAAGTTACACAAACCATCTGTGTGAAAACAGATGTCCCAAAGAGAGGTGGAACTGGGCTACCAGGTTGAATAAAGACCTTTTCATAAAGATGTAGTCCACCAATTTGAAGTAAACTTTACCAGCTGCAACTAGTCTTACCTGGCCTGATAAGGCTGTGACTGATTCATGGCACCTTAAGAATTGAACAGTCAATGATAACATACTCTTTTTAATTATAGACATACTCTTGTTAATGATAGAAATACAAGCACCTGTGTCGAACAAAGCTCTTACATGATGACCTTCAATGCCAATTGTTGCTAAGCATTTGTAAAGCGGATAATGCAGTTGGAGTTGGTTATAAAATGAATGCTGTTGGGTTTTTAGCATTGTGCCCGTATGTCTTCTTAGAAGATATTTGTGACTTTTTGTATGTGTTTTTTAAATGTAGGGTAAGTAGTAGTAGCCCAATGCACGTTGTTGCTAAACACATTTGAATACCAAAAAGATTTGTAGTGATTATTTTGAAACCACCAACTGGGATTATGTGAACACTGAAAATTAGGATTTGTAATAATGTAACCAAAAATGACTGCTTACACAATGGACGTGTTTCTCATTGGGCAGGAGTAATCCTTGGCACAATTATAGGGCTGTAATAGTCCGGTTGTGTGAGATTGACTACAGGTGGATTTTGCTGAACTGGTGGAGCATTGTATGGAAGCGGTAAATCTGGTAAATTCCATAACGGTACCACAGTTTTTTTTTGTTTTTTTTGGAGGCAACCCTTTGCTCTCTGAAGAAGCCTTTCTAGCTTGGGATTGGGAGCGGTTCCTCCTGGTACATAGCGCATTGAATGGCCGATCCTCATCAAGAGAATATGAACCAGGTAACAGTTGAGGAACCGTAATTGAAATTTTTGTGCTCACAATTTGTTTCCCTACACCTTTACCTTTTAATTGCTTTTTTAAAGGAGATTTCGGACTCTTAGTTTTAGTTTTAGACTTAGTGTTGGTTGAAGCTTTATCTCCTTAATGATGACGTTTAAAATCATTGGAGGTTACAGGTTATTCAGGCGACACAGCAGTTCTTGATGATTGCATCACTAACATTCCATGTGGAGCAACTTTGAAACCTAATGCACCTTTCTTAGATTTGATTCTTGTTTGTTTAATGAAAGTGGGCGATGCGTCTGCCTGTGCCCTTTCCTGAGCCAATGAACAACCCGTCCTTGCTGTTAAACTTACAGATGGGGTAACAGTTGACAAAATCGCGCTTGTACGCTTGTTGCCATTTAGACAAATCCCTTGTTTTACTTTTTTGTCTTGGTCCAGTTATGGATCTAGCTAGTGCTTTTATTTGTTCTTTATTAGGATCTTGTTGTGCAACTCTTTTGAGCAAACCTGGTGGTGCTTGCTGTCTTAATTGGTGTTGTAAATTTTGTATAAATGGATTAGCTTGAGTCGTATTTGGCCTAATAGTGCTTATAAGTTGATTCAGTTGACTTTAAGTAGATGACGTTTGCAATAAAGGGCTACCGAACGGATCAGTCGTTGGTGGCCAAACAACTCCTGAAGGAAAAGAAGGAATAGGCAGCCTAGGCTGATTTGATGAAAGTGGAGTCGGCTGTAACATCAGTGCAGGCGGAGTTATTAGTAGTGGTTAAACTAACCTTGGATGTGGGCCTAATTGATGAGACAAGTAAACGACGGGTGGAGCGGGCGATTGAGTTTGGGGAGGACCCCTAATGTGTGCAAAAGCCTGTGTGTGTGTTTGCAAAATTATATGGAATTGTGGCTGTTAAACTGGGTGGAATTAATTGATGCAAAAAATGATGTTGACTGAGATTGAACTGTTTGTGATGGTGGAATAAAAGTTTGATTAGTGGTAATTACTGCGGTTTGAACAGGAAGGGGTTGTGTAGACCCAGTTAATTGAGGTGGAAAAACTACTGGTAAATGTACCCCCAACGGATACTAAAATTGTGCTTCGCGGTTCCTTGTCTCTTCAATTGCTGACATTATTTAACAATATTTTTGGGCACAAATACCTAATTGTTGGTTTTGCTTGTCCTGATGAGTTACATTACCAAACAATGGTGTCTGCTGCAATGCTGTGTTACGACCTGTTCCTAATTCTCCCAGGGTAGTAGTTGGCTGAGGGGCCAACATCATACTGATCGGTTGAATCTGAGAGTAGAAGCTGTATCGGTTGAATCTGAGAGTTGAGTTTGGCTTTGTGGGATTGACCGCCAAGATCCCCTATTCAGATCTATAGGTTCACATTCAGGTCTTTTTGTTTACTTATCTTTTTACTTGTTTTGTCACTATTGGTGTCCTTTATCTTATATTTGGTTTTGGTTTTACTT
Organism: Microlaimidae sp. YZB2_3; assembly: GCA_030248175.1. Taxonomy (NCBI): domain Eukaryota; kingdom Metazoa; phylum Nematoda; class Chromadorea; order Desmodorida; family Microlaimidae; species Microlaimidae sp. YZB2_3. The sequence goes on from JASAMX010034029.1 coordinate 8,745, forward strand.
ACTGATTGTTGAGTATTTTTGGTTTTGACATTATCAAGTGGTTCATCCATTGTGATTACTACAGAAGATAAAGGTTCAGTTGCACTTTGTTTAATAGCAGCTTTTTTTATCTCTATTTGTTTGAGAAGTTCTGGTAGGTCACGACTATGGTAATACCTGGTATTATTGGGGTTTGGAACTCAATTTGTTATTCTTAAAGAGGAAGCTTCACGAATAATTTGTTGTTCATAACTACAAATAATTATGTTTATTATGGTGTTTAAAGTTATACCATGAAATCGTTGTTCGTGAGCTCTGGAACCTGATGCACAAGGAGGGGAAACAGGGTGACGTGTTGTAATTCCCAAATTTCTTGGTCCATCCAAGTATGATCAACTAAATTTAACAGAATTTCTTGGTTTACTGACATGCCATGAGGTTGCTGAGCCCTGGCGGTTAGATGAGTTACTGATTGAGATTGTCTTACTCTTTGGTTCTGTTCTTTTACTTTTTCCTGTTTCTTAAGCAATTCTTCAGTTTTACGCTTTTTCTCAATCGCGTTTTTTTCCTTTTGCATCCGTTCTTCTGCTATTTAAAGACAAGTTTTCTGACCTGGTAAACGTTTCCTGTGGTATTCCTATTCTGCTGCTTTTTGTTTTTCCTTGGTCCAAGTTTTTTTTATCATTCATACTGTCTTTTTGTCATGATAGTATACCATATACAGATCATCCGGTGGAGCTTGGATAGGGCTTTGGTGTATAGTTGGTTTGAAAGAGGTAGGGGACATAGTTTATAGTAAGTACATCTTTCTTCCAGATAATAGTGCAGATTTCTGTCCCGCCTCATCTTGTCTTCTATGGAAATATGACTTTGTGTGGGATCCCTAGCCCAACAACGCCATTCCTGATTGGTCTGATTTGGAAAATCCCTCATCCTAGGTTCTAATCAACTACGTGAAACATACTGCATGCAAGCTACTGTGCGTCTTTCCATTCTGAGACCAGTAGTTACCCAGTGAGTAGGCATACAAATGATGATTGGACGTTTAATATCACAAACTTGAATGGAGACTACCATGAGATAAGGCGCGTTACGATTTCTATTTGTCCAGGTGCAAAGTGAAAAAGTCTATGTTTGTATTGTTGTCCAGCCAGTTGTAAATGTTGACTAACATCTTCATGGTGAAAAATAGAGTGTCAGCGGTTTTCAAATTGCAGAGCATTTATTTTGCGTAAACTAGGGTTAGGGTCTGGTACAAGTGGGGGTACTAATTGTTGGATTTCATCTTCTGTCTGACCTTCTGTTTTTCTGTTCTTCTGTCTTCTTAGTCATTGCCGTTCCTTCCATTGCCTTTTCCAAGCTTTTAGTAAATTAATATTGAGGCGAGGTTGGCTAGGCTGAATTACTCTTGCTTCCAGTAATGGTTGTGGACTTTTTGGTCTTTCTAGAATGGAATTGCCTGTTGCACAATTCCATGCCTACATAATTAGATTGCGTTTGTGGAATAAGGACAGACCATATTGGTGCTTCTGATTCTGGAGAAAAGTGGGTCCAACCAACTTAACCACAGATGGAACCCATGAACCTGTTAATATAATTGCAACACTTGTACCTTCTGTATTACTGGGTGGTAAAAGTGCCCCAACTTGATGTTGTGGACCTTGTTGCGCATTGATATTAATTGTAGTTACCGTTTCTCATGTTTGGCTGAATAACATAAAACATATAACTACCATTTGCAGAATTATTAAAATTTTGTTGAGAAAAATTACCTTGTTGAGGATTGACGTTCTGAGAATAATTATTTTGATTTTGTGCATAATTATTTTGTGATGGATAACTATTTTGGGATTGATAATTACTTTGCTGTCTTACATTGTTATAACGGTTTTGATTATAATTTATGTTATTACTGTTGTTACCATATGTATTATTATTACTGTACCTTTGATTAGGAAACCTACGATTTTGATTGTGGTTTGCCAACATTCCAGGGCCTCCATAATTACCCCTATTGTTTCCTAATATAAACCAACTAAAACGACTATAATGCCCAGGTCAAAAACAATAGTCACAATTGGGTGGGCCGGCCCTCAGGCGCCCATTGTTTTTTCTGGACATTACTTTGGGAATTAGCCCCTTTTTGATCTCCCCCTTGTGTTTGATAGTTTGGCAATGAAATAATCGCTCCTTGATTTGACCCACTGGGCTTATTATTACTCGGTTGAGTACCTCACGCGCCCCTTCCCCCATGGTAGGAGACGCCTCCCCCACCATGTGGAGATGAGCTTGCAAGACCCAAGTACACAATAAGTGATTTTTTATTAAGATCGGCTTTGATTAAGTCATCAGCTTTACTTGTTTTGCAAACAATTTCTGCATATTTACGCGGACAATCTACCATCCCTAGCTCATACTTGATAATATCTTTGAGACCGTTCCAAAAATACCATATGCGATTTTCAGCTCTCTGCTCAGAGGAATAATGTTCAACTGGATAAGCGGCGTTAAATAGTTTGCAAATTCTTCAACTGATTCATTTTTGGCCTGCACTCTTGTATGGAGCTGATCTGCCACAGAACCTGTTATGTCAAAAGTATCTGTTAAGTGCTCAAGGAATAAGTTATAATTGTTGTGGACATAAAAATCTAGGTCCTCAAATGTGTCCTTAGCTAAACCATCTAGCGCTTGACCTATGTAAATCTTCCCATAGGACTCCACCTCCATCCATTGTTCAGTTGAACTCCTTCAACCAGGCTCCAAAAGTTTGGGTATTTTTCTCCTCAGAAAACTTTTTAAGGGAAGGGGAACAGCTTTGCAAAATCAATTTTCATATAACGGAACTTCTGTCCTTGTGGAACAGTTGATGCTTGCATTTTTTGATTACATGTGAAAAATTGATTATTGGTTTTCGGGTGGGGTTCTGTTTTAGAATTTTGGGTATGGTTGAGGGTGGGGTTGGGGTAAAGAAGAGTAGACAGATATCCCCGCTTGCCACTCTTTGTACCCTCAGCCACCTGCTGTTTTTGCTCGACCTTTGCTAACCTGGATAGGGTCTCCAAAAACATACCCATACAATTTCAAACCATGGTAGCAAGTTGAGAAATTTCCTGCTTCTTAATTTTTGAAGGGGGGGTTCAGGTTGAGGGTGCCCCTGATTTCAGGTTATCCTCACTTCTTCCAACCTGGATGAGAGGAGGATCACTAACAAGAGAGTCCTCAAATGAAGCTACACTCGATGGCTGTTTGACAAAATTATTTTTTCTAGTTTTTACTCATTTTACAGGTTTTACTGGCCCTTCATTTTCAACAAGCGCCCCGCTTGCTGAGAAGACCTCACCTTTTTCTTCTTCTAAATGGATAGTTTCCCCCAGATTCAACGTTTTACTAGCTTCCCTGAAGTTTCCACACAAAGCGGTTTGCCTTTGCAACCAGTCACCCCAGCATTTGACTGACTTTTTTTTAGAGTAACTTCCCGGTTTTCTTGTCAGCGTCTTGCACAGTCTTCTTGGCTTTGTCCAGGTGCCATTGCTTTTCTCTTTCCAAAGCATTAGTTGCTTTGCTTGGTTGTTGTTGACCATAATTTGTCTCTTTTTTGTAGGCGGAAAAGTCAGGTTTGGTCATTGTACACTTGGGTAACCGTCCTCCCCCTATTGGTTGGTGCGCTAGTTGGTTGTTGAACAGTGTTTCCGGAGGATACCTCCGGCATGGCATGTGGCCCCACTGCACTAGTAGTCTGAAAATTAAAAGTTACCATTTATGGTTGTGTACCTAAAGTATTTTAATACATATCCTCCCTACCTGCTGATGGATCCCAGGTCACCCACTGAATCTCTCCTTTGAGCAACTCCTGTAATTCCTGTGTTAGATTCTTTACGCAGAGGTGGTGGTGACCGCTGCATCATAGCTACTATTAACCTGAATGCGTTTTGTTTTTATAGAAAAATTTTTGGCGTAACCCTTGCCTTAGTTCAGTGATTCTAGGTGGGCGACTAACCTCAAGATGACACAAATATGCACAATATACAATATACAATAATAACAGTGCTATGGAAGAGTTACCTCAGGTCAGCAGAAAAAAGAATTTTTTGACAAAAAAAGAAAAAAAGAAATACAAAAGGTGCCAAAAAGGTTTATAAAAAAAATTTTTTTTGGAAATTGGGTGCCACAGGGGGTAAACATATAGTTTTACCAGCCCCTAATCGGCTCCAATATGTAATAGGCAAACAGGGGTCTAGCCGGTATTATAGAGCCTGTTAGCTGGTATTAAAGAGCCTTTTGCTCGTTAAACAAGGCACCTCTGTACTTCTTACTAAAAATTTCACACGTTATATAAAAACGGTAACTCTAAGAGGCGTGTCCTCAGTAGGGATAATGGCACAGTAAAGTATATAGATACCGAGTGGGGAATTTGTGCAACACACCCATCAACCCTTAGGTTGTCAAGGGAAAATGACTTGGAATGGAGAGTTTGAAGCCGGAAGGGTTTCCAGTTTTCAAATATTTCCAATGTAAAAGACAATATGATCAAAGAAAACTCAGAGCCAAATTCACATTGCTACTTAAGCAACCCCTGTGAAATGTGAATTCAGTGAGTTACAAAAAGAATAGCTGATGGGTTATCAGCCAGTCAAAATGTTAGGTTTGTAGTAACCTCCTGCCACTAACAATGGAGGGCAGGGCAACGTCAACCATTGACGTTGCGCACCTGTTAACGTTGGCAAACCTATACAACCCCTCTGAAACGTTATCTCGGTGGAATCAAAAATTACTGCAAAATTGTGGGTACATTTCATTCAAAAATAACAAACAAATAAAAATTTCACTGCACAGGTGCGGAGGTCAGTTAATTGCCATTTATGATTACGCCATGCAACATTAGCTAGATGGGTAAGGAAAATCTCCTAATTCGGTTGAAGTGATGAAACAGTCCTTCAAACATTGGGTATGTTTATTACAAACAGCTCATATGTTGCTGTGATCCGTTATCTGGCAGATTTGGTGAGGTATTAATTTTGAATTTGAAACTTTTTTACAATGGGTTGTAAAATTAAAATTTATGTGTAGGTTTTAGATAGTTAGTGACAATGAAAAATTACCCCTATGTACCGTCAGTCAGTTAACGAAAACTCCGACTACTGCTGCATGAACTTTTCCAAGGCTTTTCAGCAATTTATCAATATGAAGGTATAAGTCCAAACCATGAGGTTTGGTGCCACAAAAAGTTTAAACAGGAGGCAGCGATTAGATAATAAAACTGTTTGGAACATAAAAATGTTCAGTGTAAAAAGGACAAGTTAAAGAGGTTTTGGTTTTACTAAGACTGAGCCGTGTTTAAGATTGTGAAGTACAGGATTTTGCAAATTACAATGCTTTACACTTGTGTTAATAACGTTTACCCAATTTATGAATGATTTGATGTGCAGCGCGTGGTTGGATTGCGCTTGATTGATTTGTTTACGCACTTTGGATAAGAGATTTTTATTAGTGATTTTTACTATGGTAACCGCCCAAGTTGCAGGGAGCAAAAAGCATTTTAAAAATACAACGTTTTTACCAGAGTTTGCAGTTTTTAGTGGAAAAATACAGGCTATTTGCTTTGCCTGTTTTAGTACAAAAAATAGGTGCTTTGGCAATACAAGTGAGGTTTTTAGCGACATGATTAAGGTAATTCACTTAAAACTTTTTCCTACCTAGATTGGCCATAACCAATCACATCTCAAGGAATTACAAGTATAAAAATAGGCTTAATTATAAAAATTCTAACCTATGAATGTTCTGGTCGACTTTACAGATTCTGTTCAGCGCGGTAGGCTGCAACAACAACTCTCCAACTTAAAAACGCAAACCAATAATATGAAACCCAATTAACGCTCCCACCATTTGTGCAGAGCGAATTTGCTGCTTGAAATGGTTGTTTATTGCACACGCAGCGACTCTTGCGATTACTGTAATTTGAATATAACAAAACGCGCATTTGAAAACTGGGTGAAATGACAACTTAATATTTAGCGATGACGATAATATAGATTACTAAACCTACCACGCACTTTTCTCCACTCTTAGAAACGATTTAATCCAGTTGAAAAGCTCATAGCAGATGCCATAACTTTTTAGTTTATACAATAATTTAGGGTGGATTACGCTATTGAAAGCAAAACCAATGTATATAACATCCACATGCCTTTTATTTTCCTTTATATAACCCAATCGTCAATACAATTTAGCAATTTAACGCCCACAGATTTTTTGATAAGAAACCATATTGCTCTTTGCATATTAATTTATTTTTCCTAAGATATTTTAGCAAAACTTTGTAACTTATGCTATCCATTACTTTTCATGTTTGGCAAGTCAAGGAGATTGGATGATAATATTACAACATAAACTTGTTAAACCCTTCTTAAAAATGGGAACAACCAAAGCTTTTTTTCATATATTAGGTAATAAACCTGATTCAAAATAAATTTCAAAAATTTTTGCAAGTGGCATAGAAATACCATTAGCCACATTTTTAAAATAAAACGATGATAATTTGTCTGGGGTTTGAAAAAGCTTACCAGCGAGTTTTCTTAAAAAGTTGTAGAGAAACTCTCAGAGCTCAAAAGCTACGCCCTGACTTGTTTTTGCTAGTCACTGACTAGCAAAAACTTGCTACGCCTTGACTTGCTACAACCTGACTTGCTACTACCTAGAAAGCTACGCCCTGACTTGCTACAACCTGACTTAGCTGACTTATTTTTGGCCATCTTTTTTACTTTTTTGGATAAGTTTCTTTTTTCACTCTATTGAATTTTTTTGTAATTTTAACCTAAAAATGGAAAAAAAAAATCAGCCTTAATTCCGGCCACCTTTCAAGTTAAAAAAAAACAAAAAAACAAAAGCCTAAAACGCCAAAAAAAGTGATTACATAAACTAAAATTATCAACTTTAAGGATAAACAAGACGTTTTAAAAAGGTGTATAATTCCACACCATCGCTTGCCTATTTCTGATGTTTCACATGTCACACTCTGTCAAGAAAAAACCTGATTTTTTTACTGCAATTCAATATTTCTTGAGAAATTCCAATATTGATTTGTGTATAGTTCAAACCAGGCGCGTATATAGGATTTTGCCAAGGGGGGGGGAGCGGTCTGCCAATGTCGCAGGGGTTGTTACGACGCAAAGCTCTGTAACTGTGCCGCGTTGCAGTGCAAAGCTGACGAGAAGCGTCGGCCGGGGGATCTGGGGGGTGTTCCTTCAGCCGCCAGAGGCGAAAATTTTTTAAATATACACTTAAAACTTGCTTAAAAATTGTCTCTAGCAATTCTTATAGTTATAGTTTTAATTTTGTTATTATAACCTAATTCTTACACAAAATGTTTATTACATAAATAGCGGCATCAAGCCGACACGGAGCGTCGACCGGGGGGTTTGGGGGTGCCCGCAGCCGCTGGAGCCAAAAATTTTTTTAAGTAAGCACTAAAAACTGCTTAAGAATCGTCTCCAGCCAATCATATAAGCATAGATTTCCTTTTGTTTTTATTACATAATTCCTAAACAATTTGTTTGTTACAGCTTTAAATTAGTGTGATGTTAAAATTTTGTACTATATACCCAAATAAGATTTTTTTTCTTAATTCTATTAATATTAAAAAACAACCTGATTTTTATATAATTGGCTAAATTATTTAAAAATTTGCGCGACTGCAAAGGGTTTGTAACTTATAAGCAAAAAGTGCTGTTGAACAAATAAAAAGAAAAAGTTTCACTTTCCCGCGAAGCGGGAAAATTTTTACATGGTGTAATTTTATGCATTTAAGATGCACTACATTTTTATAACCTAAAAATAAAAAAAGTAAAGGGGGACCCTTACAAAAATGGCTGGTTTCGCCAGCCAGGAGGGGGGGCAGACCGCCCCCTAAGTATGGAAACGGCTAAAAGAGGGGGGGGGCGGTCGCCCCCCCCGCATCCTCTTCTATATACACTACTGGTTCAAACCTAGTCATTTAAAAAGTTGGATAATTGGACAGCCCACACAAATGTTAATTACTTAATACTTATGACTGCATCCCTCCGCCAAGGGAAATAACCTGACTTTTTTAATGTGTTTCTATATTATTTTTAAGAAATTCCTTTCTGGCTATTCATAATTTAATACAACCTAGTAAATTATGGGTTACGTAACCCCACCCACAAATATAATGATGCAAATCGTGTTAAACAAGTTCATTCACAAGAATTTAAAGGTGGAAGAAATTAACGGAATCTTAAATTGCGCAGTTAGTTAAATGCATTGGAAAGTGTTTTCGAAAGAAATATCAAAACATGAAAACCAACAATTTTGAGCCTTAATAGAAATTATTTTAAGGTTATTTTTTGCTTGGTTGTAAATTTGATGCAGTTTAAACACAAAGCAAAAATCCAGAAAATCCCAAAAAATCACTTTTTATATGAAAATGTTGATAATGCAGAATAACATGAATAAAAAACTTAGCAAAAACATTTTATTCAACATTGATCCAGTTACTTTTGTGCTAGTTCTTTTATGTTTTAAAAATAAACCAATTTTGCAGCACCCTTAATTGGTGGCGGAAACTGAGTCAGATACCTTAATTTACAAAAAAAAATAATACCATAGAACATTTTGTCAAGATTGTTTTGTAAAGTAAAATATTCCTAACTCAAAACAAACAAAGACAAAATAACTTAAAACATGGTTTAAGTTAAATGTTAAAATCGTTGATTTAAACATGAGCAACCTGAAAGCAACATGAGCAAACTCCGGATATTAGGAAGGAACATACCATTTCATATTTTGTTTAACAAATGAACTGTTTGTCTGTCTGACTGTATGTGATTCCGGAGCGTTATTAATAACAAAATGTTCTAATACTTAACACAATTAAACTTTGGTTTAGGGAAATTAGTGATGTTACCTAAGTTCTTCTCTCGGAGCTTTGGATGGTAGTGTCACAACTCCCGTAGTGTTAATGTTTCAGAAATATGACGTCTTATAAATACGAGTTGTAATGTAACACTGTCAAGCGATGGTGTAACGCAGCACATCAGTCAATGAGGTACTGAGGCTGGAGATTACAGGTTCAAGTCCTGTATCGCTCATTTTTCAGCCAAAAAAACCTAAAAACAGCTAATTGTTTCGCAATCTTTTTTTCAAAAAATCGATTTATTTGGCCTCATATTTCTGAACATTACATTTGGTGAGCGATACACGTCCATTGGTACACCACATATGTGCCCTTGCCCGCCTTGCCGTGACTGGCAGGTTGTAACTAGGGTTAGCTCCAAGGAGCAGGGCGTGGACTAGTGGAGGACGTGTGGCTCGGACTTTATATGGTTTGTCAGATTGGAAGGCTATGCGCTTCAATCTTGGTGGGGAGGTGTCACAACTCCCGCTGTGTTAATGTTTCAGAAATATGACGTCTTATAAATACGAGTTGTAATGTAACACTGTCGAGCAATGATGTAACACAGCACGTCAGTCAATGAGGTACTGAGGCTGGAGATTACAGGTTAAAGTCCTGTATCGCTCATTTTTCAGCCAAAAAAAGCTAAAAACAGCAAATTGTTTCGCAGTCTTTCTTTCAAAAACTCGATTTATTCGGCCTCATATTTCTGGACGTTACAGTAGGAAGGAACAATTTAGTAATGAAGCATAATTTGTTGACTACAATTTTTTTAATTTCGTTTTCTAAAGATAACTTAGTTTTAAAAAACCAAGAAAAACCCATGGCTTAGCTCCCAATAATTTTAAAAATGTAAAAAAGTTTTAAAAATGTAAAAATAATTATTAAAAAGTACCTTTGTTAGGCGCGATCAAAGCTATACTTACTCAAATTAAACACCTGGAGAGGCCCACAGTGCCGCTCACACTTGCCCTATGTAATTATAAACAAAAAAATTTAAAAAACTTTATTAAATTGTCCCTTAAAAATTAAATGGTGTGTTATATAAAACGCTGCTTATTGAATTTTACTGTAATTAAGTTAATTAGCTGCTAATAATAATCGTTTTAACATTAAGTTATTTCCTCAGTACTCTTTTTTGGCAGTACTGTTGTGACTCAAACGCAGACTCTGAAAAGGTTAATACATTACTGTTTTGGAACAAAACATTACTGTTTTGTTCCAGTACTGTTTTGTGTCAGAATTGCGTGGTGTGGCGAACACAATTCACACAAGACTCTTATGTGCTGTAGGGTAACTGACTTAATTTCGGCCACGACTTAATTTTGGCCACCAATTTGGTGTTAGAAAATTGGCTTATTTTTAAAACCCAAAAGAATTAGCACAAAAGTAACTGGATTAATGTTGAATAAAGTGTTTTTGCAAAAGTTTTTTATTTTTGTTATTTAACATTATCAAAATTTTTATACAAAAAGTGAGTTTTTTGTGATTTTCCTAATTTTTGCTTTGTGTTTAAACTGCATCAAATTTAGAACGAAGCATTATATAACCTTAAAATATCTTCTATTTAAAGTTCAAAGTTGTTAATTTTCATGTTTTGATATTTTCTTCAAAATCATTTTGCAATGCTCGTTTGACTTTTTTTTGACGTTTTTTAAGCCAAAAATAAAAATTGAACAAAAAATACAAATTATTAAAACTTGTTTTTTTAAGGTTTTGACATAATTATTTAAAGTTTTACTAATAACTATTAAAGTTCGCAAACGGGGAAAATTAATTTATATGTAACAAGAACAATAGCTAAGGGTAAATTTGCAACCTTTAGAAATTTTTATTGTTCGTTTAAGCAATAGTTATAGCCAGTTTTTTGTAGGTGGCCGAAATAAATGGCACGCGCCTTAACTTCGGTCACTTTAAAAAAAAATTTAAACCTTCATTGATTTTTAAATGTAACAGAAATATTCAAATTTTGCACTAAAATTGTTTGATTGTTTGATAAGCTATTGTTTGATTTTTAGGCCAAATTTTGGCTTGATTGAAAAAGCCAGAAAAAACCTATTCAAAAAAATAAAAAAAGGTGGCCAAAATTAAGTCAGTTACCCGACTGTTTTTTGACAATACTATTTTGTGTTGTACTTTTCCGTACCCACTCTTTTGCAAAACCCGGAACTGTTTTGTGATACTGTTTTCTGAAGTACTCTTACTCGTACCCACTGTTTAAATGTCGTTAAAGTTCTAACGTGAATGCGCATAAAAAGGATTTGCGTATTATCAAAATAAAATGTTAAGAATACAGGAAATCGCATGCTTAATTCCGAAATTGCGATTAGATGTGATGAGCTGAATGAATTAAATTAGGTTATTTTTGTTTTATGTTTTTTGTAGCATTTTACAACTGGCTCAAAATTTTTTTTAAACTAAAGCAGAATATTTTGTTAATAAATTTATGATAACTATTTGGTTTATTTAAAGTTACTTATAAAAGTGGCCAAAATTAAGGCCACGTCCACCTTGAAAAATTAAGTAAAAGTCAGTAATAAGCACATGAAATTAAGAAGTTAAGAAATTAAGAAATTAATTGCTTAAAATAAGCTTTTAACTTTTTCCATATAATAAAAAAATACTTTTTTGAATTAATTTTATTTTCAAATTTTCTAATGTTATATGGGTGTTTCAAAAACGCAATTCATGTTAATATTTCAGAGCATTTGATGTTGATTCAAGGAATATATGTTTCAAAATGTTATTAATAAAAGCCTGGTAAAAAAAATCAAACTTAATTTTACTTTGACTGCATATTTTAAGATTTGTACGTTGTATCCAACAATATGTAATAGGTTTTAAGATATTGAGGTATTTTTTCTTAAAATGGTTCCACATTTCAGATGTGAACCACTGACCCTTATTACATACGCTACGTAATTATTAAATGATGTTTTAATAAAAAAGCGCACTAATCGGCTAAATGGGCCCATAATGTTTCAGTTAGTGAATTGTTTCAGTTAGTAAGCACCATAATTCTATGGAATTTTTTTAGAACAAGAGCAAAAAGTCACAATTTATAATTGACTGTCAAATAAGTATTTTAAGAACCCAGTAAAGTCAACACGGTTTTTATGTTATAGACAAAAAGAAGGTTTTTATGCATGCTAATTTTATTGTTTTAGATACTTGGAAATAGGCCACCAACGAATCCTGGTAAAATAATAATGAATGTTGACACACTTGTAAACATTAATTACATAAACGATCCCACATGGAAGATTAAACATTTGGGAGATGGATATCAAGAGGTGGGCACTAGAAATTAAAAAAAAACATACCTAACGGGTGGTTATTGTGACTATATTATTGTAGTAAAAAACAATAAAAATCCATAATATTTTGCGGTAAAAAGGCCTACACATTAAATGTATAGCTTTAGAATTCAATTAATTTATAAAAATATGAAATATGATTAAAATTGTCTTACAGTCCTGGTCTCGTGTAAAGCCCATTTCAAACGATGCATCGTTCAGAACGTTTCTCGAACGTTTTGCCGTTCAACCATTGACACAGCGTTTGAGGGAGAAAAGCGCGCAAGGCTGAATAATGTTGGTCGCGCATCTGCTTTCCACAGGGCCTCCTGATTTGCGGCCGTTAATAAAACATCTGAGTAGAAAACAATTTTACGCATACTAAGTTATTATAATAGAAAACAGCAAACATATAATGAAAAAAGGGTTTAAAACAAAAAAACAAACATGCCACAAAGGCTTGTAAAAAAATCTTAAAATTAACCAAATAGAAAATTAACAAATTTTTACATGCCCCTAATGTTTATGAAAATAATCAATTTGGAATCAAAATAATGCTTGGTAAATTAATAAAAAAAATTTGTCTAAAAAAGCATAAAAAGTGTTTCGCTCCAAGCATAGACACTTTTTATTATTAAGCTTTATGCCAAAGTGTCCCTTCCTGCGAAGGCAAATAAAAGTAAAAATTAACAAAAATAACTAACTGAGCAAACATAAAACAAAAAAAATTTTGAATAAAAAATATTTAAAGACCTATCTTATTTTTTAAAGACCTATCTTATTTTTATATTCCTTATACACCAAAACTTATCAAGCGAATACAAAAAGAAAAATAATTATTAAGTTAATAAACTACAAAGACCATGCGAACGCGAAAAAATAAATAAAAAACCTGAAAAACCTTACACGCGTGTTTCACGCGCTACACAGGTGTAGAATTAAAATACATCCGGTGATCAATAAATGGTATTATAACCTTACTTAACAAAAGGCCGCAATTAATCTTATGTAATAACAAAAAATTTTCTGTTGCACAACGAGACATCTATAAGCTTTTATAATACAAAATATAAATTTTAAAAAACTTATAATACAAACAAGTAACAAAACAATTCCATCATTAAAAGATCCAATTTGCGTTTACAAAAAATAAAAATGCACCGTTAACTGGCAGGACCAGAAACGGAAGTAGTGTCACTGGGCGAACCGAGCAACGCTAAGAGCACCGTTCTTTGGCCGAAACCAAGAACGGGAAGCATAAGCATTACTTGGAAAACCAAGTAAAGTAATGATTTATGGCTTAAAAAACCACTAAACAAAACAAAAAAAACAAAAAAAAAACTTAAAAATGTATAAACACAAATATTTTTTAAAAACACAAAGTGTTTAAAAACCATATTATGCACTTATTTTACATATTAATCTTTTTGTATGTCTGTCGAAGTTATGTTCACCCAGCATTAATATATGGTTAATCTTTAGTTAAAATTTTTTTAATAAATTTATCACAATTTTTACGATTTACTAGATCAAATTTAACAATAAGTGGTCTATATTTTTACTAAAAGTTAAAAAATTTTTATTTAAATATAAGCAACTGTCCTCTAACTCTATAAATTCAGAATATAAGGATTTAACTCAAAGTCAAAATCTTTTGTATTAGAGCATATTCTACCAAATCTTATGAGTTAGGTGTAAAACACACTAAGCCCGAGATCATTAGAAACATTGCTGGTTTTGTGAATATATCTAATTACTTTGAAACTAAAATCTTGTTTTGTTATAAACAGCGATTTTAAGATTATTATCAATAAGTTTTATATCTAAATTTAAATAATTACATGTAAACTTGTTAACAGTGGTTTCTGATAAGGGTGATTGATACGGATATATATCTTTAAAAACATCCAACATGTTATAATTAGTATTTGAAGTAAAAGAACTAAAAACATCATCTATATATCTAGTGGTCATAGCTAAAATACTTCAAATTACTGGATTAGATTTAAGAAAATTAAACTCAATAAACGACAACGTAAGATCAGCAAGTTGTGGTGAAGCATTTCAACCTTGTGGAATACCGGTGACTTGTAAAAATGTTTTACCTGCAAAAACTAAATATGAATTTTTTACAATAAATTTAATTAGTTGTTTAATTTGATTACTGTCATATGATTTATCACTTTTGCGTTCGTCTGAATAGAAGCACTTGCTATAACCTATTTTTAAATATTGTTTACCGGAGTTTTTAAACAAGAGATCTACAAGACTAGACATATTATTTAAAACTATTTCGTGAGGTAAGCTGGTATAAAGCAAACTAAAATCAGCTGAAAATAATTTATACCTTTTTACCGCAGAATTTAGTCCAGAAACCACTTGTAAACTATTATCTACAGACCAATAAACTTTTCCAATTTTATCTTCCAAAGAGTGACAAGGTTTTTGGAAATGCGATTGAAAAATATTTAAAATTTTCTCTAGTAAAATTTACGCCTGTTTTGTACTGGCCTTAGAAGCTCCAGCAATATGTCGTGCACCTATAGGGTTTTTATGAAATTTTGGATTAAAAAACATTTTTGGTAAAACCAAATGTTCTTTAGGTATTTTACAATCGAACATGGTTGACATTGCAACATGCCTATTAATTATATCTTGAACACTTTCATTTTCGACAAGCTTGTACACATCGTTTACCGAAATTACCCTGTCATTATTACATAATTAAATACCTAATTTGTTACAAATATCTTGTGCATAAAATTTTTTGCAAATAATAGCAAAATTATTTCCCGCTTTATCAACTGGTGTAACAATAAAATTCATAAGCAACGTAACGAGTTCTTTACTTAATTCTTTTAACGATATACAATTAGCATTAAAATTATTATTTCTAAGTTCCTTGTTAAACCAATAAGCAATACGATTATCTATAATTTTAGTTGCTCTTGATATAAAAGGTTCGCAATCAATAAAATTAAGTTTATATTTACTTTGACAAAATTTTACATAATTAAAAACACCACTAACTGCCGCGGATCTAACTTCATTCCAGTCTATTGGCTTAGGCAATCGGTATTTAAGTCCACGTAATCTTTCTGAATTTATTACTTTTAAATCTCCTGTAATAATATGTTTGTGATAAGTATTACAAAAGTTAGAAGTTAAACAAGTTAAGTTAGATATTAAGCCTGTTTAAAACAAGTTTTAGTTTCTATTAGTATGTTTATTAATTAAAAACTGTTTCGGAAATTTGTTTGTTTATTACTTATTCTACTAAACATTGAAAAAGGTGCTTAAAATTCGTTATACAAATGAAAACTTTGTTGGTGAAATATCAAAAGTCTTTTAATTTATGAAACTTTACACAAATCCAAAAAAGTCTATTTATGTTTTAAATAAAATATGCTTGTTTATATGATTCAAATGTAGTTTCTTTGCCAAAAGTTATTTAAAACATGTTTAATATACACAAATGTAATAAATTAAGTATGTACAGTATTGTATTGTAAATATTAAATATTAAATTAAATATTGTACCAAAATACTAAATACAAAAATGTTTATCAACTGTTTTAAAACATAAGTTTAACATCGTCTCAAATGGTCAATTTATTTTGAAACTTCAAATGTTTATTAGTTATTAACAAAATTATGGTTATCTTTAACGCACAATTGTTTTGTTTGGTAAAATTATTTAAAACAATTTTGATAAGCTATTAATAAAACAATACACTTATATGGTTTGTCCTAAAAAAGATTTAATCTATACTAAATACACAATAAAAATTAAAATATCATATTAAAAAAAATAAAGAGCCAAATAATTTTCTTGATTCCATGTGGTATATACTGGTTCATCGTTTAAAAATCTAAGTGGGCGGCTTCGGAGTCCCTTTATAATAAATAAGACAAATTTTAAACACCTTTTGCGATGTTTAGTGGAATAACTAATAAACAAACGAATTTCCCAAACAGTTTTTAATTAATAAACATATTAACAGAAACTAAAACTTGTTCTAAACACGCTTATAATAACATAATATGGGGTAATAATGTTTTCCACTCAGAGGTTTTATTAACAGCTGCAAATCAGCACGCCTTGTGTATAGGAAATAGGCGACTAAGATTTTTCAGCTTTGGGGGCTTTTTCTCCTAACGCTGTGTCGATGGTCAAATGGTAAATCGTTAAAAAAATGTTCTGAACGATGCATCATTTGAAATTTGCTTTACACAAGACCGAATGTATGTAAACTATTAACAAGTAAAATATTAGTGCCTCAGTTTAGATGTTTAAACAAATTTGTTTTTAACTGAGATTGGAGTGCACAGGTTTTTGTACAGGCACCACCTTTTGGTTTTTGTTTTAGAACCCAGTGAAAAGATTTTAAAATGGCCTTTTCAAATTAAAAGAATTGACATCCAGAGGCAGTATTTCCTTTTAAAAAAATATTGTGATGTAATTATTTTTGTTTAATTTCTGTTTTTTTATTCATCACATGATATGTTAGTTCTTTTAAATTTTTGAAATATAAAAATTGAATTAATGTGTTAATCTTTATTTTATAATATAGTTTCAATACATAGATAAATTGGTCTAGGCGTGTATTTCCGTCGTGACTGTGCACTACTAAATCTCATCAAAATAGTTTTTTAGAAAATGAAATTTAAAGTATACAGAATAGACGTAAACTTTCAAATAAATACACACTGGGTTGGTTGGTCTTGCTGCTCCAGTTATTGCGAAGAAAAAGAAAGCGTTTATGAATCGTTTTGTGACAAATGGGATTCCCAAACAACATGGTTAGTATCATTTAAAATTCCTATAGCATGCATTAAAACCCTAAAACACTATAACATACCCCATTGGAATCTGAAAAATTTGTTTTGGCCAGTTCAATCATGGACGATTTGCTCTTGGGTAAATATTGGATTTATTTGTTTTTTTTTACAAAAAATTAACACTATTATGATATTCCCTGGACTGTAAGCTTTGCAATGCCAATTCGTTTGCCCAATTTATGGTTTGGAAGGAAACTCCATTCCACCTTTGGTGAATGAATTTGCGTTGTTCGGCATAAAGATATCTATGTTATTTATAAACATTGAACTTTTTTACAGTATTTTCCCATGTTGTAAGCTTTTTAATGATATCTTATTTGGCCCATTTTTTTGTTGCTGGGGAGAAGAATCTTTCCGCCTTTTTGTGCATTGTCCAGCATAGTGATAAAAGTAGTCCAGGAGTTTTTTATCTAGTCTAGTCTAGTCTAGTACTAGTTAGTTTTTGAGTTGTTAATTATTCCTGCAGAAATTTTAGCTAGTCCTAAACTAGTCCATTAAGTTTTTGTAACAAAACATGTTGTATTTAACATGCTTTGTTATGTTGTATTTTCAACTCTGAAACAGGATTTTGGGGTGGTTTTGTTTTAATAAAAGCACTAAAAAGTATGTTCAGAAATTATTTTTGCTCTGTAAAAAACTAACTAAGCATTATGGAGACCTCCCGCTAACTATTTTGTGATTGGGTTGCGAAAAGTTTGAAATAATAAATAAATTTATTAAGACGGAACATTTTTGTTCTGGAAAACTTTTTTGTTTTTAGTCACAAAATTACAAAATAGAGAATAGTGATTTTACTACCCTTAAATATCATGCTCCGGAGCTCTGGCCATGAAGCTCCGCCTCTTAAATGAACGATTTGAAGCTTATTTAACCTTGAAATAAATTGTAACTATTCTAGCTGCATTTTGTTGGACTTTTTTATTATTTAAAATAAGTTTTGGAAAAAATTTAGTTTTTATAAATTGTTGACAAAATAATATATTCCATCACAATTATCCATGAGATTAGTTAAAAAATAGGGCGAAGCTCCGGAGCTCTGGAGTAGTGATCGACCGGGGCAGAATTTTTGCTGATGCCGGGGCCGGGGTAGAGAAATTTGGATTTGCCGGGGCCGGGGCCGGGGCCGGGGTAGAAAATTTTGCCCCGGCCGGGGCCGGGGCCGGGGCAGGCGAAAAATTAAGCAGAAGTTGTAATTTTGGTCATTTTTTTCAAATAAAAATCAACATTTTTACTGTTAATTATTTTTTTTATGTAATGAATAGTCACATTTTAGAATTTAAGTACTTTGTGAGTAAAAAAACTTATTTTTTATTACGCAAAAGTTTTTTTTTCTAAGCAGAACAAAAATTTTATTTTCATATTTCAATTTTTCTAAACCTAAATTATTATTTTATTTACATAATATTTTTAAAGAATGCTTTACAAATATGTAGAGGAAGAGTTAAAATACTTACAAGGAGCATGTTTTGATCAGTAAAGCAAAACGTGGTAAAGAAACCAAAATCAAAACTGGGTACAAGTAACAAAAATATTTCACAATAACAAAATCTCTTCATATTAAAAAATGTTTAATTAAATATGTTGGTACCTAATTGGCGAAATTTAACCGCAAAAGTTAAGAATACTAGTCTTGCTTGAATGTTATTTTAAAAAAGAACTTTTACTCGAATTTCATTTACACACCACTATTTAACATTTTTTAGTTTAAACATATAAAAAGGGTTAAAACGCACCTTTTTATTTTAAAAAATAAGAGCATTTTTAAAATTTTATTGTCAATTTTTGTAAATTAAAAAAACACTTTTTTTAAATTGTAAAAAGTAAAATATTATATTGCAAGTACATGAGACTACTCGCTTTTTAGCTGTTTCAAGTTGATTTTTTTAATGATTTTAATCAAATTATTTAATTTTAGCCAAAAATTATAAAATAAACGTCACGTAAACTTTTTCAATATAATTATTTTCGTGATTTTGCAATACCTTTTATAATTTTTCGAGATTTACCAAAAACATAATATAACCCAAAAAAATTTTTGATTATACACTAGGTTTTTGAATAAAATTATGAAAGAAAAAATGCAACATTGCATTGCAAAATGCGACTTTCTGTGCATATACCATTGATTTCTTGCGAAGAGATATTTTGCAGTCAATAATTGTTTTTTCGTGTAGCGCATTTACTTGCAAAACTGTCTGGAGATAATAATAGGCTTTTAAATTTTTGAAAATAATGATTTTTTGACTGAGAAACAATCAATTGTTTGTAAAGTGTGGAAATTAAATGCACACATTTAATTTCGGCAATTTTCCATTTTTTTAAAAACTGATTTAATTAAGTAAAAAAAAACTACTTTCGTACAGTGAAACTTTTGTGACGCAACGCAGTATTGTGAAAGCTTCAAAATGAGCTATCAAACATGAAATTCGGGCCATACAGTGAAAAGTTACATCGGAAAAACAAAAAAAGTGTCGAAATTAAATGCTCTACCCTATGTCCAGTTGTACAATAAACCGTTCTAATCAACTCACACATGATCGAATTTAAATAATTGAATTTAATCATCATTTTCTGCTAATTTTTTGCACAAAGCGATTTAGTAAAATAGTCCTTGAAAAAACGAGTTTTTTGGTGTACGAAATATCGCTGTGCGAGAAAAGTTTTATTGAGTGCACAGAAAATAGCTTGCGCGTGAAAAATCACAAGTGCAACATTTCTTGTAAAATTTAGGTAAAAAATTCCCTGTCTAGCTGAAAATTCTCTTGTTTTATATATTTTTGATATTAGCAATGATATTAAAATAACTCCAATATATGCGAAATACTTCTTGTGATTATGGAGGCAAATAAAACCTAGCTGACCTCGATGATTTGCAGTATTTAATCGACTATTTAACATAAAATCATTTTAAACTTTCAGTAAAAACTAAAAAGTAAAAGTTTTATATTTAAGATTATTAACCTTATTTTAACAATTATTTATCAAATTACACAATTTGGAACAAAAATACAGTTTTTTAAGCGTGAAAGTTGACTAATTTATGTATATTTTTTGAAAAGCAGGAATTAAAAAAAATTATGCGTTCCAATTCGTTTATTTAAAATTTTATAACCGCACAATTTTAATTGATCCGTTTACGTTTCTTATACAAACTTACTAGAGGTCAGCCAGATATAATTCAACCATAGATATCTACTGTCAAACTCTCATCTTGTAAATAAAATCTACAAACGGCTTTTAATACTCAAAATATCTTTAAATTTTTAGAATAAGGATTCGTGATTAAAATAAAGAATCTTTATAAAATAAATGGGCTTTAGAAAATCTTAATATAGCATAATAAACAATAAATATCCTAATATTAAGACAATTAGCTTAGCTCTGTAGATAAAATCTTGTATGATATTTTACTGTCAAAATGTTTAGAAGCGCTTTAAAATTTGCATTCTTAGGGGTCCTTACCCCGGTTTGCCCCGGCTCATTTGACAGCTAAATTGCCGGGGCCAGGGCCGGGGCCGGGGTAGAGAGAATTGCGTTTGCCGGGGCCAGTGCCGGGGTGGAAAAAAAGTGCCGGGGCAAGCCGGGGCCGGGGCCGGTGCCGGGGCCCTGGTCGATCCCTACTCTGGAGCTCCGGGGATTGCTTTGGAGCTCCTAAAAGCAGAGCTCCGGGGAACATCACTTGAGAATATTACGGCAAACATATTAATATATATCAATTTGGTGTCATTAAATTAAATAAATTTTTGTAAACAAATTTTCTTTAAAGGCAGGTTGCACGTTCAATCAAACTTTTTGTCTTTGATTTTAATTAATTTGTAAAAACCTTACCTCTGCCCCCAATAGCCCCCAAAATTTTTTTCAACAAAATAACTCCCATGGTTTAAGAGTTATGACTCCCAAAAATGAACTTTTTCGACAATTCTGTATGTGAAAGATTGCTCAATAGGTATAACAATTTAAGTTACAAAATATGTACGCAAAAAAAGAGGCTATCTTTTACTTTAATTTGATACCTTGACTGTTGTGATTGGTGCAGTATGTCAAAATATTGCGTTCCCCATACAAAACAACCTTTTTTTCGCTAATAATATCAAAAATATATAATACTATATATCATATTAAGGAAAAATATGACACTCAGTCTCAGAAGCGAAACTATTTGGTGCCATTTTTTGAGCACTGCCATTAAGTGTTGTGCGCATAAAATGGCAAAACAACTGTTCTTATTGAGGCATGTGTCGTGTAAATGGGCACTGCTAAAAATGTAGCAGTGTTTTTGCGCATATCCTAGCATGCTAACTCGAACGCACTGCATTTTAAAGTACACTGCACTTTTTTGGCATCTTATGCGCATATATGCGCATATACTGCACATAAAATAGCACAACCGCGGGAAACAAAAAAATAAACCGACTAAAAACCACTACTTAGTTTGCACACTGTACACAAAATACAAACTTTTAGTATAGACATACAAAAATAAAATCCAATGCAAAACATAAATAGATCTTTTTGTGTATTGCATAGGATTTTATTTTTTATGTCTATTATAAAAGTTTGTATTTTGTGTACAGTGTGCAAACTAAGAAGTAGTTTTTTAGTGGGTTTTTTTTTGTTTTCCGCGGTTGTGCTATTTTATGTGCAGTAAATGCGCATATATGCGCACAAGATTGTCAAAAAAAATGCAGTGTACTTCAAAATGCAGTGCGTTAGAGTTAGCATGCTAGGATATGCGCAAAAACACTGCTACATTTTTAGCAGTGCCCATTTACACGACACATGTCTCAATAAGAACAGTTGTTTTGCCATTGTATGCGCACAAATCTTAATGGCAGTGCTCAAAAAATGGCACCAAATAGTTTCGCTTCTGAGACTGAGTGTCATATTTTTCCTTAATATATTATTTAGTATTATATATTTTTGATAATATGAAGTGACAGTAATGATTTGGTGGACAAACTTTTACTGCATCTGAGCGAGAGCGCGCCTGGTGGCGGTTAGTAGTGAGTTAAATTTTATTGAGTTCTAGCCCTGGTTAAAAGATTTTTTTTGATTTTTTATTAAGTAAAAATTATTTATTTTTTTGCAAAAAATGTTTGGTTTGGTGGTTTTTTTATTGCAAAACTAATAATTTCACTTTCAGCGCTCACTTCATAGTTGCTATTTTTCACTTGAACCTTTACAGTTTTTTTATTAAAAACTCAAGCTACAAACCGAATTAACAAACAATCAAATATGTTTTAAATAACATTTTAATTGTTCTCTTCATTAAATATAAAAATAATAAAGTTTGTTCGCTGTTTTTGAAGTTATAATAATAAAAATGGAAACAATCAAATATGTTCTAAATAACATTTTAATTGTTCTCTTCATTAAATATAAAAATAATAAAGTTTGTTCGCTATTTTTGAAGTTATAATAATAAAAATGGAAAGTTTGAAGTTGTGTTTTTTCAAGTGATTTCATTTTTTTTGACTTTATATCTTCTGTTCAATAAAGTTGTTGAGAATACTTTATTAGATCACTTTTAATAAGAAAATAGCTAAAATGATACAAAGTGTATTGTTTTTTGTCCACACGATGGTTTTGGGTGTGTAATTTACCGCCGAAATCGGGATTAAGTTTGCACAACATTTTTTTCTTTCAATTTGTGTTTTTGGCGAAAAAAATCGAGAGTTTTTTTGCACGAGAAACGAAATATATCAACAAATACTGCAAAATATTGTGACACATACGGCGTTGAATCAACTTTGAATCAATATATCAACTTTGAAAACTCAAAGTACAAGCGTTAATAAAAGGTCATTAACTTTCCAATTTATTGTCCGGCGTATGGTGTAATGGATAGCACGCCAGAGTCCACTTTTAAGGTTGCGGGTTCAAATCCTGCATCGTCCAAATTTTTCAATAAATTTGGCTGTCAAAATTTTTCAGCGCCTGTTTTTTCGCTTCCACTTTGGTCATCACAATATTAACAATCAAGGTATAAAATTAAAGTGGAAAGTAGCCGCTTTTTTTGAGTGCGTATTTTGTAACTTAATACCCATTGAGCAATATTTTAATTACAGAATTATCGGAAAAACATCATTTTTGGGGGTCATATCTCCTGAACCTGTGGAGATATTTTAATTTTTGTGAGCTACATTGTATTGGGGGCAGGGATAAGGTTTTTACAAAAAAATATCTAAATCAAAAAAAGAAAAATTAATCCTGCACCGTACCGTTAAACCAAAAAAAACTAATTTTTTCGCTAAATCAAAAGCCCATAATTTTTTGATTACAAAAATACCTTTTACTTTTAAACTGAGTTTTATTTAGGGAGTTATGATAAAAGGACCCACAGTAAGTTTTACAGAATTGGAAAATCACAAAATTTTTATTTTGACAGCCAAATCACAAAGTCCACATATTTTTGACCAAACATACACCCAGGAAAAATCGCCTGTTTTTTTTCTCTGTTTGTAGAAAATTTTTTCTCAAGATATACTTCCCTATTTTGGAAAATGATTATAAAGAGCGGGTACTCAAAATATTGGAGCAAAAATATATCCTTGTAGGTCTCAGAAATATTATTTTACTTTAAATGAGCTTTACTTAGTCATTATAGCGGGAAGTTCGAGTGCTGGTCGTGCCAAAATTAAAAATCAAAAACATCATTTTTGTTTTCCTTAATATTTGATTAAAAAAAGTTTTTTCACATTTAAAAAAATCTTGAAAAAAAAACGGGAAAGTATTAAAATTTTTATTTTTAAAGAGTTTTTAATATATTCAGTATATCTCGAAACACAAAGGTGGTGCTTTTAAAACGGTGGTACATATTGTAATCAATTTTGATGTTTTTTTTTAAAAAACCAAATGCTTTTTGCCAATAGCTCACAAAATATCTTCAGTGGTTCAGGAGATATATGATTATGACAGTCCAAAAATGTGTGTTTTTTTGGTAATTCTGAATACTTGAAAAATTGCTCAATAGATATAAAAATTTAAGTTTAAAATGATTCACTCAAAGAAAGCAATTACTTTTTACTTTCTTTAGATGCTTTGTTTGCTAAAATTTTTTAGTATTTATTGAGATATTACGTGTTTTTACAAAAAACCTGCAATATTTTCGCCAACAACAGGAAGTGTAGAAATTCATTTGTTGCGGAAAACTTAAAGGAGCACTGTCACGAATTAAATTCCTATATCGCCCCAACCGGACTACTCCTTTAATATCAAACATATCTAAATAAAATTTGATATTTAAAATGCTCAACTGCAAAGCTACGGCAAAGCAAATTTCTGCTTGATTGGGTGAGTATAAAAGGAGTAACGTGCTTTAGGCGATATAGGATTTTAATTTGTGACAGTGCCCCTTTAAGCAAGTTTAACAGTTTTGAGCGAGTAGCGTGCGTAGTCGAATTGGTACAGGGTGTCGGATTCAGGTAAATTTTCACTAGTTTCCAATTTGGTTTTCCAGTTTGGTTTTGTTCACCGATTACACATAAAAATTATAATATTTTAATTTCGGTTTTTTTTACAAAAAATGTCTGTTGTCTGTTTTGATATTTTGTATCTCAAAACTTTTTGGCATTCACTACAAACTTTTGTTTTTTTTAACCCTTTAAAGTTTTTTATCAATAACTCAAAAATTATTTTTAGGAATTAATATACAATCAAATATGATTTTAAAAGCTCTCTAAAATTGTTTTTTAAAACACATGTATAAAAAAATGATAAAATCTGTTTGTTGCTTTTAATGTTATAGTAACATTAAAAACATAAAAAAACATAAAAACTGAAGGTGTTCGAACTTTTTGTTTTCCAAGTGATATCGTTTTTTGTCTTTATATCTTTTTGAGGAATGATATGTATGAAAAAATAGTTGTAGTGAGTGCTTTATTAGTTAATTTTAATGAGATAAACAAGAAAATGATGCATAACAAACTGTTTTTTGCTCACAGCATAATTTTTGGTGTGAAATATTCGACCAAAAATCAGAATTAAGTTAGGCCGAAATTTTTACTTATCTTTGTGTTTTTGGTCAAAAAATTGCAGGTTTTTTTGTATGGCAAACCCTATATCTCAATTTACGCCGCACCAATCTTAACAATCAATATATCAATAAAATAAAAAGCTTCCGCGTTCTTTCAGTGTATTATTTGTCAGTTAAAATTTTATACTAATTAAGCAATTTTTCTAGTACAGAATTATCGAAAAAATGTTTTTGGAGGGTCAAATCTCATAAACCACTAAAGATTAGAGATGTTCCCCGGAGCTCCAAGCTCCGGACCTCTAAAGCGGAGTACCGCTTTTAGGAGCTCCAGAGCAACTCCCGGAGTTCCGAAGCTCCGCCCTATTTTTATACTAATCCCATAAATAATTAAAGAGTGTGGCATATATTATTTTGTCAAAAATTTTTGTAAACTAATTTTTTTCCAAAACTTATTTTAAATAGTAAAAAAGTATAAAAATGCAACTAGAGTAGTTTAAAGTGTATTTCAAACTTAAAAAAGCTTCAAATCGCTCATTTAAGGGGCAGAGCTCCATAGCTCTAGAGCTTCCTCCGCTTTAAATGGCCCAAGCTCCGGAGCATGATATTTAAGGGCAGGAAGATCACTACTAAAGATATTTTCAGGAAAAACTTTTGTGCGATTGGGGTAGGAATAAGGTTTTCACAAAAAAGTCAAAGACAAAAAAAGGTTTTACTCTGAACCGCACTTTTAAGCCAAAATTGAATATAAAGTTGAAGTGAAAAGTTGTTTAATAACTTTTTAAACAATAGAATTTTAAAATTATAGTTGGCAAATATTATCAAAGCTAAAATTGCGGTTTTTTGATTTATGAATTGTACGTCAGCTACGTTCAAATCTTACCATACCTTAATAACCAAGCTTAAAATAAGATGTTTTCTGTTATCAAGAGACAACGGTCTTTTGATTTAGCAAAAAAATTGTCCTGCTGAAGTTTCCATGCGGTGCAGACCTTAAATGAGTATTCAAAAACAAATGGCATAGATGGAATAATTAATTAACAAAGCTATGTTTACAATTTTAACTGAGATAAAGACTTCAAGCTACACACTAAAACTACCAGGTTACGCTAAAAATATAATACTATTAAAACAATGCATGTACCCACTTAAATTTTCGTAACTATTATAGTTTATTTTTTTTAAAAAAATTTATAACAGTTATTAATCCTTTTGTGAAAAGGACTAAAATATAATTTAGTTGGTTGCATCACAGATTTGGCAAAACAATAATACAAGCCTGATTAATTATGTAAATTAGTAATATTTGCAAAGATTTGCATTGTTTTTGGACTAGACTATAGTCTATACAAAAATGATGCGGTTGGCGACAAAACTCGAAATTTGAAATGTTATATATTCATAACGGAGTTTAGAATATGTGCGGGACATATATGGGAGCATAGCTTAGACTTTTGGCTATCTTTTGAAAAGGTTAGGAAAAATATTTTTTGATGACGTTATCCATACAGCCGATGCGGTGAAAAAAAACCTGGTCCTAAAAAAAACTAAAAATTCTTATTAGTACGAGATAAGAAATGCCGCTTGGTATGCTGTTAAAACATACTTTTCGGAGTTTTTTCTGAAAGTTTGAGCGAAATCGGCTCTCTCAATTTTTTTTATGATGCGTTAAATGCGCGCGGTTTTCGCGATTTTTGCGCCAAATTTTGACGGCGCTAATACACTGTCGGAATTATAATTTTATTTTTGCTTCCTGCTCAAAGTGTGTACGATATTGATCATATTGTTATATATTAAATGTCCGCCAATGTTTTTTATCGTTCCTACACAATAAAAATTTTTTTTGGGTATGAACCCCCAATATTTTTTTGGGGTTCCAAAAAAATGACCTTTTTTGTTTTTAATGTTTTATTTACAAAACTGCAAAAAATGTATTCTAAGCGCCACAAGCAATCTTTTAAGCATTCGTTTGTGCAAAAAAACCCATTATTGAGCTTATAATAAACCTATGAACTTTGGGTTGGGCCGATTCGGGATTTTTGGTGATATTATTGGTTAATGCACGCCACAAGACGTGTGCAAAATAAAAATTTTGACAAAAACACCAACTAAACCAATGAAATTCCATGATTTCGTATTAAATTTATAATATAATAGTCTGTTTTTGGTAAATTTACATGGCAAAGCTGTAACACATTTCTATTAAAAATTTGAAATTTCATGTAAAAGACCGTTAAAAATTTATTACGACTTGTTTTTTATTGTTTCATGCCGCTTTGTAGTGTAACTACACCACTATTTTGCTTGGGTATTTTTTTGGGTTTTTTTATAAATGCTGCTATGCGTTTTACTGCGATTTCCTTTTAAATTGGTGTGCATATTTTCTACTTTGCATCTTGGTATTTTAGGCCTCGGCCGCTGTTGGAATTCCACTTGCCTCCCAGGAATTTTTTCAATTCCCTGTTCCCTCGGCAGCGTTCAGTTATTTTACGCGGGAAGTAAAAAAATCAATATGTAATTCTTCCCGCATTCACAGGCCTCCATAGTGTGTTTTCCACATTTCATTTTTCACTTCCCGTTTTCCTCTCTACATACCCCCCTCCCATTCCCGCCCCCCCCCTCCGTCGCCCCTCTTCATTGTCACACTCTGGGCGAAAAACTTAATATCGCCCCATAGCATTTTCAAAAACAGATTTTTTTATTCAAAAGATTACATTTTAAAAAACATTACAAACTTTTGCACAAAACGTTACATGTATGTCTAATGTCTGTGTGTGTGTGTGTGTGAGTCTGTCTGTGTGTCTGTGTGTTCCCTGACTCCTCAGAACCACCCAACGGATTAAGGTGAAGGAGGTATCGTTGGAAAGCTTAACCCCAGGGAATCGTAAGGGGGTTGAAATTTTGAAACAACACATGGACATCTTTATACTGGACAACGCGTTTTCACAAAAAAGACCCCATGGATTTTGGAACTTAAAAAATTTTTTGACTCAGAATTGGCTCAAACTTATTGGAAAGAGTAATTATAGTAATATTATGATTTTTGGAAAAATGAACATGGACATATTTATACTGGAAAACGTTTTTTTCATTAAAGAAAGGAATTACCTTGCTCACCAACCACAAAAAGGATTGGGCTAAATGAGATATCATTGCAAAGCTTACAGTCCGGAGAATGTCATAAAGAGGTTGAAATTTGGAAAAAAATTTGCATTAACATCTTTAGCCTGTACAAAACATTTTCACAAAAAGAGGAAACCTATGGATTTTGGAAAATGAAAATTTTTTGTCTTTGAATTGGCTCGAACTTATTGACAAGAATAATTATCCAATGTAAAACCAAAATGTCATGTTTTTTGGTAGGATTAACATAGACATCTAAATGCTGGACAACGTTTTTCCACTAAAAAAAGGAACGACCTTCCTCCCCAACCAGCAAAAGGATTGGGCTAAATGAGATATCATTGCAAAGCTTACAGACAGGGGAATGTCATAAAGGGGTTGAAATTTAACAAAAAATGCATGAACATCTTTTGGTTGGACAACACATTTTCACAAAAACAGAGCCCTATGAACTTTGAAAGTTGAAGAAATTTTTATTCTAAAATTGGCTCAAATTTATTGGATAAGAGTAATTCGCCGATTTAAAGCCAGAATATCATGTTTTTGGAAAAAATGAACATGGACATCTTTATGCTGGACAAGGTTTTGTGACTAAAAGGGGCAACAAACTTTCTCCTAAACCACGAAAAGGATTGGGCTAAATAAGATATCATTGCAAAGCTTAAGTTTCAAGGAATGTCATAAAAGGGTTGAATTTTAAAAAAATAAGTAACAAGGACATTTTTATGCTGGACAACGCATTTTAACCTAAAGGTGGGAGGCTTTCTTCCCAACCACAAAACGGATTGGGCTAAATGAGGTATCATTGCAAAGCTTACAGTCTGAAGAATGTCATAAATGGATTGAAATTTTTAAAAAATAATATGGACATCTTTATACTGGACAACATACTATTACCAAAGAGGGAAAAACCTTCCTCCCCAATCACCAAAAAGATTGGGGTAAATGAGATAATATGGGTAAACCTTATAGTTCAGGAAGCATCATAAAGGGGTTGAAATTAGTAAAAAAATAACATGGACATCTTTATGCTGGAAAAAATATTTTCACCGAACAAGGGAAAGACCCTTCTCCCCAACGACAAAATGGATTGCATTTTGTCTGAGATATCATTGTAAAGACCCTTATCTGAGGTATCATTGTAAAGCTTACAGTCATTGGATTGGAATAGAAGGGTTGAATTGTAAAAAAAGTAAATAAACATAAAAATGCCAGAAAAATTATTTGTCAGCCCTATGGCTGACACGGGCTATTTGATAAAATTTTCTAAACAAACACTACGTTAATACGTCAAAAAATTTCATTTAATCCAGACTTTTTAAACACCAAAATTTTTATCGCATATTACTACTTTTTATTTTCAGCAGGAGATTTTTCTGTTTTTTTTTTGAATAACTGTAACAAATCAAATTTCTTTTTTTGCCCTGATCATGTTGTTAAATTCATATGGAGACATCAAAATAACTTTATGTAGGTATGGTTATTTTTTGTATTAAAGGAGAAGCTTATTCAGGACTTTATAAGATTATGATTTGTGACATTACTCATTCAGGGTTTTCTTCAATTCCTTAAGAACTGCTCTAAAAAATCAAATACATATATCACACCCCATCATACAATTGTTCTGGCACTAAACGGATTAATTTCATATTTATATATGTTTTTGGTTTGGTCTGCAAAAACAATAAACATTTAATTTGCGGTATATAGATTTTGTTTTAAAGGAGTAGTCCATTAAAGGCGTTACAGGAGTTTCATTTTGACAATGCTCCTTTAAAAAAGTTGCAATGTTTTTTTTTAATTTTTGTAAAAATTTTTTGACTTAAGATCTGGGGGCAAATCCTTTTTAACTTTGCAACTTTTTTTTCATATTTCTGTGCATGCTTACTATGATTACGGCTGGCTTATACTTAAAGGTGTGGTGGTTATACTTAAAGGTGAGGTGCGGAGTCAAACCTTTTGTCTTCGATTTTCATATTTTTTTGTGAAAAGCTTGCCCCAATAGCCCACAAAATTTTAAAAAAAATATCTCCAGTGGTTCATGAGTTATGACCCCCCAAAATGACAATTGAAAGTGAAAGATTGCTCGTGAAAGTACGTGAAAGATTGCTCAATGGGTATGAAGATTTACATTACAAATTGTGCACTCAAAAAACAACTACTTTTCACTTTTAATTCGATAGCTTGATTGTTAAGATTGGTGCAGTATTTGTCAAAATATTGCTTTTCCTGTACAAAACAACCGCGATTTTTTTGCTAAAAACACCAAAGGACGGCAGTTATTTTATGAAGTTTTCCCAACCTTTCTTTGGTAATAATATGTTGTCCAGTATAAAGATGTCCATGTTGTTTTTTTTTGAATTTCAACCCATTTATGACATTCTCCAGACTAAGCTTTGCAATGATATCTCATTTAGCCCAATCTTTTTTGTGGTTAAGGAGAAAATTTGTTGTTCTTTAATTAAAAAAACCTTGTCCAGCATAAAGATGTCCATGTTCATTTTTCCAAAAACATGATATTCTGGCTTTAAATTGGCGAATTACTCTTACCAATAAGTTTGAGCCAATTTGAAGACCAAATTTTTTTCAACTTCCAAAGTCCATAGGGCCCTGTTTTTGTGAAAATGTGTTGTCCAACTAAAAGATGTCCATGCAATTTTTTTTAATTCAACCCCTTTATGACATTCCCCTGTCTGTAAGCTTTGCAATGATATCTCATTTAGCCCAATCCTTTTGCTGGTTGAGGAGGAAGGTTGTTCCTCTTTTTAGTGGAAAAACGTTGTCCAGCATTAAGATGTCCATGTTAATCCTACCAAAAAACATGACATTTTGGTTTTACATTGCCTAATTACTCTTTCCAATAAGTTTAAGCCAATTCAAAGACAAAAAATTTTCACTTTTCAAAATCCATAGGTTTCCTCTTTTTGTGAAAATGTTTTGTCCAGGCTAAAGATGTCCATGCAAATTTTTTTCTAAATTTCAACCTCTTTATGACATTCTCCAGACCTTTATGACAAGCTTTGCAATGATATCTCATTTAGCCCAATCCCTTTTGTGGTTGGTGAGCAAGGTAATTCCTTTCTTTAATGAAAAAACGTTGTCCAGTATAAATATGTCCATGTTCATTTTTCAGAAAGTCATGATATTCTGGATTTACATTGTCTAATTACTTTTCCAAAAAATTGGGGCCAATTTGAGTGAAAAAAAATTTAAAGAACAAAAAACCTGGGGCCCTTTTTTGAAAAAACGTTGTCCAGAAAAAAGATGCCCACGGAAGTTGTATCAAAACACCACCCCCCCCACGACCTTCCCTGGGGTTAAGCTTTCCAACGATCCTCATTCATCCTAATCCGTTGGGTGGGTAGGGAGGGGGGAGGGGAAAAAAAAAACAAAAAACAGAACCACACACACAAAGACATAAAACAAACAAGCAAAATATTTAAAAAAAAAAATTTTATTTTAATATAAAAAATATAAAAAAAAAAAAAAAAAATAATAAAAAAAAAGCGAGAGGGGGAAAATAAGTAGTTCGCCGCGGAGAGGCAATGAAGATGTTAAGGTACTTTACAAACTGCTAATACTTTGATATAAACTACAGTGATAAAATTATTTAAGTAAAATGTTTTCCTAAGATTGTATGTAGAACCTTCTAGAACATTCTGGAAAGTGAGGTCATATTACCTAATGCTCATTGGCTAAGAACTTTCTAGAAACTTCTGGAAGCATGCTTTGCTGGTATATAAATGGGGCCTGTTAGCTCCTGATTATTGTTGTGTATATTTGCCTTTCTTTGTGCTTTGTCATTACTGCTCTGGCTATATACTGCCTGTACTATACTACTGCTTTGCTTTGTGCTACTTGCTACTGCTGCTGTTTATCTGTTCCTGTTAGCAAATAAACTACTGTTGTGGAATCCTTTTGTGTACATCGCCACTGAAAACACAACAAGGATTTACTGGCGTGACGAGCAAGATCTTCCATTGTATTTGCTACCTTCCTGGTCTGACACCCAGATTACCCAGAATACCTGCTTATTTTTCTGGTGTAATTACAGTCACTTGCAAAAATGTCCGAAACTAATGAACTGATCAAGCTACTTCAAGAGCAAATGGAGATCCAGAGAAAAGAAGCAGAAAGGAGAGAATCACTTCTTATGGATGAACTCAAGCAACTGATGGAAAAACTCTCAGTTAAGGGTATTTCTGGTTTAGCAGTAGGGGCCTCTCCAACTGCTGCCGCCATCCCTAGCTTCCCTGGGTTTGATTCTACTGCTGAACTGTGGACTGATTATTGGGCTCGGTTCCAGACTTTCACTGGGGCAAACTCTATCCCAGCTGAAAAACGAGCTCAAGTGTTTCTGACAAACCAATCAGCCACTACCTACAAGCTTCTTGCAAATCTGGCATCTCAACAGACGCCTCCTAAGGACATCAATGAACTCACAATGGAAGAAATTGTAGAATTTATGAAGGACCAGTTTGACCCTAAACGCTTCATTGTTCGAGAGCGTTTTAAGTTTTGGTCAAACACCAAAAGGAAACCAGGAGAAACCATTCAGGAATTGGCAGCCAGAATTCGTCAGGATGCTGCTACCTGCGATTTTGCTTCTATCAAGGACCCACAAGATGAAGCCTTGCGAACCCGTTTCATCTGCTCAGTGGGAAATGAGGCTGTTCTAAAAGCTCTCTTCAAGATTAAGGATGATGAGCTCAATTTCACCAGAGCCATAGAACTGGCCATTGAAACAGAAGATGCTGCCAAGGTGGCCAAGGAGACTGTCTATGGTTCCAAGGCTGAACCTGTCAAGAAAATCCTGTCTGGAAAACTGCACATGAAGACTGCTACAAACAACATGGCTGGAATCAAGCAACCAGCTGTGAGCCAGCACTTGGGACCTACTAAACAGGGTTCCTGTTTTCGCTGTGGAAAGGCCAATCACAAGGCTGATACCTGCCGCTTCAAAACTGCTACCTGCAATTATTGCAAGAAACAGGGGCATATTGAAGCTGTCTGTCTTTCTAAGCAGAATGCACAGAACAAATCTGGGGTCGCCAAATCTGCACACAGAGTCAAGTCTGTGCACAAAATGGTCCATTCTATTCCTCAGCTACATTGCGACTTCCAGTTGAATAATCAACCTGTGAAGATGGAAATGGACACTGGGGCAGGGGAAAATTTCATCTCTGTTGACACATGGAAGAAGTTGGGAAAGCCAGAGCTGAAACCAGTACAAAACGAACTCTATGAATCTGCCTCAAAGCATTACATGCCAGTTCTTGGAACCTGTGTCCTGGACACAAGTGTTGGCACACACACCAACACTCTGCCACTTCCCTACGTTGTTTGCCGAGTTCCAAAGCTGAACCTACTGGGAAGAACTGCTATTTACCAACTGGGAATATCCATTGATGGAATGCTGGAATCTTTATACAATGGATCCAGTACTACTACTGTCCATGCGATCAAGCAGGATTATACTGCAGACAGGTCACTGCAAGAGGCCTGCAAGCAGTTATGCAAGGAATTTCCAGATGTCTTCAAACCAGAATTGGGTTGCCTGAAGGATTTTGAGTTGGAGGTCAAATTTAAACCCGATGCTAAACCTGTCTTTTGCAAGGCAAGACCAGTGCCTTTTGCAATTCAGGAGGACCTCAATCATGCCTATGATGAAGGAATTGCCAAAGGTGTGTGGAAGCCCACACAGTTCAATGATAGTGGCACTCCAGTGGTCTCAGTTCGCAAAGCTCAATTAACGAAAGAGCAACGCCCAAAGATCAGAGTCTGTGGAGACTACTCAGCCACAGTGAATCCTCAACTGGAGGTCCATCGTCAACCAATTCCTCTCCCAGAGGATTTGATGCGCAAACTGGGAGGAGGTTACTGCTTCACCAAAATTGATCTGGCGGATGCCTATAACCAGATTCGACTTGGTCCTGTGAGCCAGAAGAAGCTTGCCTTAAGCACTCACCGAGGGGTGCTGCTTCAATTACGATTACCCTTTGGCATTAGTTCTGCTCCAGCTTATTTCCAGGAAATAATGGAGCAAATGTGCTGCGATCTTCCAGGTGTGGTTGTCTACTTTGATGACATACTTGTAGGTGGAAAAACACCACAAGAACATTTGGAAAACCTTCGGAGATTACTACAGCGCTTGGATGAAAAAGGGCTGAGATGCCGCTTAGAAAAATGCATTTTTGCACAGCCATCAGTGGAATACTTGGGCCATATCCTCTCAAATCACGGCATTGCCAAGGGATCCAAAGTGGAGGCAGTACTCAAGATGCCTCCTCCCACTGATGTTGCCAGTCTCCGATCTTTCCTGGGCTCAGTGCAATTCTATGCCAAATTCCTGCCCAACCTCGCTACAGTCACTGAGCCACTTCACATGCTTACAAGAAAAGGCGTACAATGGCGCTGGGAAGCAAAGCAACAAGCTGCTTTTGTAAAATTGAAGGATCTTCTATGCAGTGAGAACCTGCTTGCTCACTTTGATCCATCCCTGGAACTTGGGATTGCTTGTGATGCGTCAGAAGTTGGGATTGGTGCAGTATTGTTTCACCGCTACCCTGATGGCAGTGAGCGCCCTCTCGCCAATGTATCAAAAACGCTGACAGAAACCCAGCGCCGGTACAGCCAAATACAGAAAGAAGCCCTGGCCATCATTTACGCCTTACAGAAATTTCACCAATTCCTATATGGAAGACGCTTCATTCTGGTTACCGATCACAAACCTCTGCTTGCACTGTTTGGGCCACACAAGGGTACACCTGCTCTGGCTGCTAACAGATTAGCCAGATGGGCCTTGTTCCTGAATCAGTATGAATACTCCATTGAATACCGAAAAACTTCTCACCATGGAAATGCTGATGCTCTAAGTCGTCTGCCAGCTGGACCAGACACCTTCTTTGACAGGGAGGAGGATGGAGTAGATGTTGACACTGTTTGCTCAATCAGGACCATTGGATTACAGCTGAAGCCGACTGACCCTGGAGTCTTGGCTAAAGAAACATCCAAAGATACAGTCCTGTCTACAGTGATGCGGTACACTAGAGAAGGATGGCCAGCTCACTTAGCTTCTGATGAAGGTTCCACAAATACTGACAAAGACACTGATGAGGACACGCCTATCAGTGAGGGCTGCTCTGTGAAGGATTTCAAGAAGATAGCTAGTTACCTAAGCATTGCCAGCGGGTGCCTACTTTATGGGTCTCGGGTAGTAATCCCTGTGTCATTGCAACGACAAGTCTTGGAGCTGCTTCATTTGGGACATTTTGGCATGCAGCGTATGAAGCAGCTTGCACGCACTGCAGTCTACTGGCCAAGAATTGATGCTGACATCATGGAAGCATGTCGTCTATGCACCTCTTGTGCAGAACATCAAAACAAGCCATCAAAACCTGCAGTTCACCCCTGGATGCTACCAGAAAAACCGTGGAGCCGACTACACATTGACCATGCTGTTAATTTCATGGGAAACAACTGGCTGGTCATGATTGATGCTTACTCCAAGTATCCCTGCATACATGCGACAAGTTCAACTTCTACAAAAGCTACTACCAACCTGCTGGAAGAGGACTTTGCTCATTTTGGTTACCCTCATACCATTGTCTCAGACAATGCTACTACCTTCACATCTGAAGAGTTCCAGCAGTGGTGCAGGGAACGAGGAATTGTACACTTAACAGGTGCGCCATATCACCCTGCTACAAATGGAGCTGCTGAACGCCTAGTTCAATCTTTCAAGCAGGCTCTAAAGAAATCATCTTTGGCACCAAGGATGGCACTGCAAGAATTCTTGCAACATTACAGGCGCACACCTTTGCCTACTGGATTTTCACCCAGTGAATTGCTAAATGGACGTCAAATCCGCTGCAAGATTGATGTCCTACTGCCTTCACCTCCACACTTGGCTCAAGGAAAGCAAGCCCAGTTGGCCACAAAGTTCCAAATGAAGGAAAATTCTTCAGCGCAGATTGCTAAGATGTGGTCCTATTCTGTAGGAACACCTTGCTATGCCTTGTACTGTGGTCCAAAACGTGACAAGGATCCACGTTGGGTACCTGCAGTGGTCACGAAAGTTTTTGGATCAAGAAGCGTTAATGTCAAGGTTTGCCCCCGTGGTCCAACTTGGCGCAGACACCTGGAACAACTCCGACCTCGCTATGGAGTTCATGAAGATGAGGATCCTGGAGAAGCCCCTTTGCAAAAGAATAAAACTGCATACACTTCAATTCCAGAGCTAAGAGACTTGGAGTATAATGAACTGCCAGCAGCTAACGAAAAGAGGAATCCACGCCTACCAACTGGAGATGAATATGGGATTCACAACCCTCGCCGCTCCAAACGAAATCAGACGCAGAAGACTAAGACTTGCTGTAATTAGACTGATCGCCTTCGGTGGGATAACCTCAGGCTGGCAGGGAGGTGTTAAGGTACTTTACAAACTGCTAATACTTTGATATAAACTACAGTGATAAAATTATTTAAGTAAAATGTTTTCCTAAGATTGTATGTAGAACCTT
Organism: Microlaimidae sp. YZB2_3; assembly: GCA_030248175.1. Classification (NCBI taxonomy): domain Eukaryota; kingdom Metazoa; phylum Nematoda; class Chromadorea; order Desmodorida; family Microlaimidae; species Microlaimidae sp. YZB2_3. The sequence goes on from JASAMX010034029.1 coordinate 45,387, forward strand.
CTAGAACATTCTGGAAAGTGAGGTCATATTACCTAATGCTCATTGGCTAAGAACTTTCTAGAAACTTCTGGAAGCATGCTTTGCTGGTATATAAATGGGGCCTGTTAGCTCCTGATTATTGTTGTGTATATTTGCCTTTCTTTGTGCTTTACCATTACTGCTCTGGCTATATACTGCCTGTACTATACTACTGCTTTGCCTTGTGCTACTTGCTACTGCTGCTGTTTATCTGTTCCTGTTAGCAAATAAACTACTGTTGTGGAATCCTTTTGTGTACATCGCCACTGAAAACACAACAATAATATAGATTATAGTTAGTTATCTAGTACAAGAAAATTATCTAGTCTAGTCTAGTGAAAATCAAAATTATCTGTTCCTAGTCTAGTACTAGTTTGCTTATCTAGCCTAGTACTAGTTAACACTAACTATTTCTAGTACTACTTTTATTACTAGTCCAGCAGAAAAATAACTCTGTTATTTATTTTCTTAAACATTCAATTTTTGTGCATTTTCCAGATTGTCAGCTTAGCAATGATATCTTTAGCCCAATCCGTTTTGTGGATGAGTAGGAGAATCCCTCTCCCTTTGGTGACAATGCATTGTCCATGATAAAAATGTGTTATTTTTTTAACCCCTTTATAATATTTTTAGACTGTGAGCTTTGCAATAATATCTTGTTCAGCTCAATCTGATTCGTGGTTGAGAAAAAAGACTTATTTATTTTTAGTGAAAAAACGTCCGCCATAAAGGTTCTATGTTAATTTTTCCAAAAAAATATAATATTCTGGCTTTTGGCTTTAAATTGCCTAATAACTCTTTTACCAATAAGTTTTGGCCGATTTAGATGCAGACAATTTTCTAAGTTCTAAAATTTTGGAGTTCTCCTTTGGTGAAAATGCGGTGTCAAGCATAAAGGTGCCCATGTGATTTTTTTCAATTATTTAACGTCTTTACAATATTTCCCAGGGTGTAAACTTTCTAATTATATCTCATTTAGCTCAGACCGTTTTGTGGTTGGGGAGAAAGGTTCTTCCCCTCTTTAGTGAAATAACAATCTCCACAATAAAAATGTCAATGTTTGATCTTTCCAAAAAAGTATTTTATTCTGTCTCTTTTTTTTACTAAAATGTCTTAAAAATGATAAGTTTTAGCTAAATCAGAGACAAAAAGTTTGTTCCAAAATCCATAGGGTTGTTCAGTAAATGGTTTTCTCCCCTTTGGTGCTTTGGCCAGTATAAAGATGTCCATTTAAAATTTTTCAAGATTTCAATTGCCTTGCAACCTTTAGTGAATGAGGTATTATTGGAAAGCTAATACCCCAAGGAATACCTTTCCTGGGGTATTAGCTTTCAAATAATACCTCATTCACCTTAAATCCATTGGGGTGGTTCCAGAGGAGTTAGGGAAAACACACACACACCCACCCACTCACCCCCCCACCAACCCACCCACCCACCCACTAACTCACTAACACACACACACACACACACACACACACACACACACACACACACACACACACATACACACACACACACGTACACACACACACACGCACACACACACACACACACACACACACACACACACACACACACACACACACACACACACACACACACACACACACACACACACAGCACACACACACACACACACACACACACACACACACACATTTATAATCTAGACTGTGCTTTTTATCATATTTAATATAATTATTTGTTTATAAACTAGGAGAAATTAATTACTAATCTATTAAACAGTAGTTATAAATAAAAACATACATCACAACATGCAAACATTATTATTACACACCTTTAGTTTAAAACTAAAACACCAAAGTTTTATCATTCTCATAACTTAATTTCACAACAGCCTAACTTTTATTATTAACCTGCTTTCAAAAACTTTTTTGGAAACTATTTTTTTTTTGAATTAATAAAAATACTCCTAAATGCAATAACTTGAATCATATTGAAGTCTTAAATTTCTAAAAGGGCTAAGGTATTGACCACCTTTTGTTTTAAATGGCCATAGCTACAGTATGTTCACTTCAGTGCTGATTTCCTAAAAGGCTCATATTAAACGTTGCATCGCGCAAAACGGCCTGAAGTTTTGCTATTTGGCAACGGGTTGAGAGAGAAAGACAAAAAAGAGCAAATAAGATATTTAGGCATTTGCAAAACACAAATGTTTGTATTGCTTCTGTTGCTAAAGAGAAAAATCTTCGAATGCCTTTGTTTTCTGCTATACCTTTTTCACAGGAATGCTCAGCAAAAGCTATTAATATTTATATAAGTAACTAAAAAAAAATGTTACTGTAAAATTTTAATTAATATAAACATTGAATTATGATAAATAGTATATATAGGAAAATAACACCTACCTGACCTCAGTGATTTGCAAAATTAAATCTCCTATTTAAAAATAAAACTGTTTAAATTTTTAAGCAAAACACGGTTTAATATTAAGGATTAAATACAATAGTTAAATTTGGAACAAAAATGTAATTTTTTTCAAAGGATAAAGTTGATAAATTTTTGTATATTTTGTGAAAAGGTGGGAATTTAAAAATTGTGCCTTTTTATTCGTGTTTTTTTAACGTCATAACTGCACAATTTTATTTGGTCCACTCATATCTTTTAAACAAATTTGCAAGCTCAGCCAGACATAATTCAACCTGTAGCGCCAGCCATTATGGAAATAGGGATACAAAAAGCAACCGAGGGAACTTGTGTGATGAGCAACGCTTGCTCATGGTACCATTAAACAAGCTTAATCACTTTTGTGATCCTGACAAAGTGTATTTATACAAGTGTGTATTAGCTTAACCTTTGGCAGGAAATATGTTTTGTATTTCAGTGAAAGATAGATATTATGCTCTGGCGTGAGCCGAAGCAGGCAGGACTATTGCCTTTTTTAAACTGTTGTATGTTTGTTTTTGAAAATACATTTTTTGATTTTACCTATTGATTTGTTTAATTTAAGAGCAATTTTTATAATTACAGTTTACACAAAAAACGAGCAGTGCTGCTTAGTTTTGATTAGAAACATTTAAGCTTAAAGGAAAAAGCAAATTAAACTATTGACAGTTTAATTTTCTAGTTTATAAAAGACGTTACTTGTATAAGCTTCATCTTACCAACCGTGGGATGAAGGCGAGGAGCTGACAGTGCCTGACTTGACACTGCAATGGATCGGTGTCTTCTTTGGATTGGCAGCAGAGATGCTAAGAATCAAATTATGTTCCCCCTTAGAATAAAATTTGAAATGCTCATGACAGAGGCCACAAATACACTTTCAATGCTCACACTGGCTATGGCTTATTTTAACCTTGAACCCGACTTGATGAACAGGGAATAAGACTTAGATATTATGGGCCACACTCAGGTGGCCGTAGTTCTTAATTAAAAAAAACTTAACTAAAAAGTTATTTAAACAAAAGTTACCTTTTTTAAATGGTATAACGCGATTTTTTTTATATTTCTAAGTTTTTTAGAAAACGCACCGTGGAGCAGTAGGTATAATTAACTGGGCACCGTGTGGGTATCCTGCGTTCATCATGGTGGGTGACTTTTTTCTACTGCTACAGAGTTGGACTATATATGATAAATTATGTGGGCGTAGGATTACAGGAGGTAAAAAGAGGGCAAGCGCGACATTTCTTGCTGTCCCCTACTTTTGAGCAGGATGGCTATTAAAACAATTGATAATTACAACCAAAACAAATAAAATTAACATACAAAATTTAAGGAGTTATATTTTAAGTTACAGAGAAAATGATTATTAAGTTTTAGTACTATTTTTAAAAAAAACTAAGTTTTTGAAGTTTACAAAGCGCTTTTTTGGTTTTTAATTTTTTTAATTCTTAGTTGTTTTTTTTAATGAAAACTTAGTCACAAACCATAAATCAATTTAAATCTGCATCCAAACGACGAAAAATCGGTAACGCTACATTAAGTAGACAGGGATTAGGTAGACGGCGATTTGGCAGACGACATTAGGTCCACAAAGATTAGGTAGATGGACAATTAGGTAGACAGACGATTAAGTAGAGGGAGATTAGGTTAACGGCATTTGTTTAAGAACTGATAGTTCAAAGAGAATTATAATTTAATTATTTACAAGGTGCATTTTTTAGACAAAAACATTTATTATAAAATAATAGTTAGATATTAACACATGTAAAATACAAAATATATAACATGAAAAATATTAAAAACCACATTTGAAAACATTTGAAAGTAAAGCATAATTATTAATTATATTCCAAAAAAGTTTATATAAAAACATGTTATATAAGAATAAAATACAAACAATTGTATTAAAAAATGTTTTAAAGTTGCATTGACGTTATGTCCAAAAAATAACTGAATATGAATGGATTATCGATTTTATGCCCCTAGTATTTCCGTGATACAACGCTAAAATGTTTTTCAACAAAATTTATCAATATAATTTTTTTAATTTTTACAGTAAAAATGATCCAGGAATTCAAATTAACTTTGGATATTGTGTGTTCCAGAAAATTGATCCCTCACACCCAATTATGGATAAGAGTACCAGAGAAAGAATAAGCAGAATACACCGCCGTAAAACTGAATTCATGAAGGTATTTCCTTTATACTCATAACTACACTCTTTAAAAATTTATCTTATATATGATTATATAATTTTAACCACATTGTTTATACATTTTTAACAATTCTTTGTGGGGAAATCCACAATGATTACTTTTAACTTGTTTATATTGTCCTACTTGTTTTAAGATTTGTGTAATTATGATTAAAAAATATATAAAAATTGCCTGGAAGTGAGTGGTGTATCTCTTAAAATTTGCACAATCAGAAGTGACTGTTTTCTTGCATATCTGGAAGGGTTAATCCCTTGGCTTGGTCCAAGATTTTGACAGGGCTATGTCATTGGGAAGTTGGACACCTTTGTTTGAAAAAGCTGTTTCTTATAATCAGGAAATAAATATGGACTTTTGATTCAGTAATAATAATGTTTTTGTCTGTTTAATTGAAAGATCCGTTTTTATATTGGTTAAATTTCAAGCAGAGTGATGTTGATGGGAAGCTAGATTTTTAATATTTTCAGTGTGTAATAAATAAGGTGTTTTTTTATACAGTAAAGTGATTTTATTGTTTTGAATCTAATCAGTTTATATGTTGGTTATAGTTTAAAAACTGTAAAACAGTGTACAAATTGCTTAAACATAATGTTTCAGTAAACTTGTTTAAAATGTATATATTTTATAATAAACAAAAAAATTGTCAAGCAAACATTTATCAAATTTATTTATTACAACGTTTTGAGTATCACTGTAATGATTATTAAGTAAGCTAAAACAGAAAGACTACCAGTAGAATACATACATATAAAAATAAAACACAAAAATACTTTAAAAAAATTCACAAAAGTCTGTCAAAAAATTAAATAAAATGTGGACGCGCAAAGAATAGTTAAAATTTTAATAATGTTGGCAAAATTGGAAGCAATGTTGGCATTATTTTCTGGGTGATCCTTGCAATTAACAAAGAATCATTAATCAACCAAAGTAACATAAGGAATAGTTTGCATAAAATAGTGTAACGAGAGAAAATGGGTCTAGCCGGTATTTATAGAACCTCTTCCCCGGTACACAAAGGCACTGCTGCACTTACTACAATAATGACTACGTTATTTAAAAATATAAATTAACCAAGGGGCGTGGCCTTGGTAGGGATTATAGCACAGTCGAGTTTCTTATTTATGAATAAGGGGAAATGTGCAACACACTCTGCCAATTGCTAGGTCAGGAGAGAACTTGGCGTGGAAAGGGGAATATGAATGGAAGAGGTTCCAGTCTTCAAAAAGTTTGAGCTATCAAATTGGAATTGGAAAAGAAATGGATAAATGAATTCAACTTTAAGTTCATGTTATTGTAAATAAGCAACTCCAGTGAAACATTAACTTGGTGAGTTACAAAAAGAAATTACAAAAATTTAGCTGATTGGTTCATCAGCCTTCAGAAAGTTTTTGAGACGTTCTTCAGGTTCCAACATGCTCTTAGTAGAAAATCATTACCGGCTAATGTTAGGTTCAAAATAGTAACAACTCCGTGAAACGTTAACTTGGTGGGTTTGAAAATTAACACGGGACTGAAGGTTTTAGTCTGGGTAAAAAGTAACTGAAAGATTGGTCTTAATGGACAAGAATTGGTGAGACATAAATAAGCTGATTATAGCTTGTACAATGTAACATTAGCTAAATGGGTTTGAGGAAAATAGCTAATTAAACTGAACTGTCAAGACAGTTCTTTAAATATTAACGTTTTTTTTAGGTACTATGTATGTGTTGCTTTGATCCGTCAACTGGTTGTCTTGGTGAGGTTCTTAGTTTTAAAATTGAAACCTTGACACAACGTGTTGAAAAATTAAGCTTTTTTAAATAGATTTTTTTAAACAAAAGGTATAAGATTTCCTCACTGACTGACAATCAGTTAACAAACCCCATACAACTACTGTGTATAACTTAGCCTCAGTAGGCTTGAGGAAGGTTTGAAGTGTTCTACAAAAATAGGCCCAAACATAGAGGTTTGGTGCTACAAAAGTAATACACAGGGGTTGCTATGTAAGCTTCAATCAATTAACTGATGAACCGGTTGGTCTGACCAAAAAGTTCGACTTTTGTGTAGATATTATGTGTTTGTGTTAATAATGGTTACAAAGTTTATGTATGGGTTTAAGTGCGGCGGCTGATTGGATTTACGCTTGATTGGTTTGCTTACACTAATTTACACAAGAGTGTTTTATTAGTAATTTATTTGGCAAAAAATAACCGCATTTAGGCAAATAACAGCATTTTTGGTATTGTAACTTTGTAAAGAAATATTACTAAGTTTTTGGATTTAAAACAAAGACTTTTGGCCTTAACCAGTTTAGGCATTAAAAATAAAGTGCTACTGGCACCAACACAAGGCGATGCAAAAGAGAGCAATTAGCAACATGATTTTAGTTATTTTTAGAGCATGTATTTTTCAGGAAATTTGGGGTGTTTTACAGAAAAATAATTATTAACACAAGTTTTTAGATGCAAAGGTAATTATTGACAATTACCTTTGCCGAGAGTTACTTAGCCTAACTAAAAAATTAAACACTTTACTTCACTATACAAGACGTGCAATTAACCCCTAAATGTACCTGAGCTGGCTATGGACAAATACCAGTCATTCTGCTATTATATTTGTCTAGTGTCACTGAATTATTCCTAACTTAACGGAAGGAAATCGTTCAGCCAACAATCTTCTTCACGCTCAACAACAATTCCTACCTAGATTGGCCGTAACCAATTGTAGCGTTGGCATCTCACAATCAATTCAAATAACAATAATAACTCAAGTAAAAACATGCTAATCTATTGAAAAGTTTGCTGACTTGCGGATCAGGATCTGACACAGTAGGTTATAATACAACTGTCATCAAATTAAAAAGCAAAACCCAATAATATGGTACCCCCAGTGTTCTCCCACATTTGAGTGAGGAGCAGAAATTGCTTCTTAAAATGGTTTTATTTGCACATGTGCGACCAGCGCGATTACTGTAATTTAAATATGACCAAGTGCGCATTTGAAAACAAGGCAGAATGACAACTTATTATTTAGTGATGAAAACAATAGAATTATAAAACCTACCACTCACTCTCCGCCACAATAGAATTAAATTTGCAATCAGAAAGGTAAAAATTGTAATTTAACAAAGGCAAAGAAGACAAGATTAGAAGTACTATACATTTTACTTAGAAATATGGCGGCAGCCGAAAATTCAGGCACTTTCGCTAATTTCAGTCTTTTTCCCCATAGCCCTGTTTGTAATTCCCCCAATTCGGCGCCTCAGGTCTTTTTGTAAATTAAATTTATTAATTCGCCTTGGTAAAATTAAAATTATAAAAACTCTTTAACGTGGTAATGCGCGGCCTCACACGCGAGCGGGTGCTCGCCTGGTTTGTTACGCCGGTTGTCTGAGTCGGTGTGGTTTTTGTTCTGCGTGCGGTGCGCGCGTGTCCCGCGGCCCAGTGTAAAAATGTGCTAATATAAAAACGGCTCTCGTAACTAAAGGTCGTTGGTTTTTTTACTTCAAAATATCCGGCTGCAAAATAGGACTAGAAGACCAGAAGTCCTCGAGGCAGAATAATCTTTCTAGCCTCTTCCCTGAGCCTATTTCTTTATTAAAGCGTCAACTTATTTATATCTATAGTAGGCCCCGTCGTATTTTGTCAGCCCTACGCGGGATCTCTCAAACAATTGGCGTTGGAATATCTTTTAAAACTTTTTTGAATGCTACTGTACTTTTGTAACTTAAAGTGTGAGTCCGATGCATTGCCACGTCTGAACCTCTGTTTTAAGATCTAGTTAAATAGTCTTGTTTCTTTGGGTTTAACAACGGTGCCGTTTTTCCCTGTTAACGGTTTCCCTTAGGGGTAGTCTCGCAAGTCGCGTTGCCTTGGTAACCCACGTATTAAAAAGTGTGTTTTAAGTGCGTTTTGGCTTTAAGCCTAGTTTTTCGTAAACCCACCCTCGCCAAACTGGCCTAAAACAAGTTAAAGGTGTTTATTCACCACCTTTTGTGTCTTTCCCCCCTTAGGTTTAAGTGGCCGCTTTTTTGTAACCTTTTTATCAAAATTACTTTTAATAGGCTTAAGCTTGTTCTTGTGCCAGTCCCGCATAAGTTTTTGCCCGGTAATACGTAATTTGTTAGCCACGGTGTATACGTTCATTTGGCACTCATAAAATGTTCCATCGTACAAGTCGTTTAACACAATAGTACTAATTACTCGTCTCTATCGTTAGCAAACTTACTTTACGTTAACACAGGTTCAGATTAAGGCGTACTCGACCGGCGAGTAGCATACAGACAGGCAAACGTCTTTTACACGTCTGGGATAGCTCCTTACATCTTGTCGTTCATCCCGTGTCTGTCGGCGGTTGAAGTCCCCACTATAAAAACAAGCACTGTTATTGGCGCGACAGAAAATACCCCTTGAAAACTTATACTTTTAAAACAAAAACACATATCCATATATTTAATAGCATATTCTATCAAACAGGCCAAAAAGAATGTTACTGTTTTTTTCTTTGTTTTGTAAAACATCTTTTAAAAAACAAAACCAAAAACATTACTTTGCCAAAAACAAAACCAAAAAATTTAAAATTTTTGTTTATGACAAGCTTTCTTCTTTGAAAACCACTTTAAAACTATAACTGCTTGCTGCAGACTTTTTCTTAAAAAGAATGCCTTTCATACTGCAAGTGTACCCTGATTGTACTAAACTAACCAAAAATCCAACAGATGTATTGAAAATTTAATCCTGTTGCATGCAAATTATTCTTTATATCACTTTTGTGGATTAAGAGGTCTAATTCAAAGGTGCTGTGACTAAGAATTCAAAAATCAGTAGAATTTACATCAGATTGACATTGTAACATTTTTTCAAAACCCACACTTCTTTTGGGTTGAACAATTATATTACAGTTATATTTTTAACAATTATATTACATTACAGTAAAAGGGCTACTCCCGTGTGCTCGCAAAATCTCCTATAAAGGTGACGCCTTGTTTTTCCACAATAGCAAAGATTGTACACATGTATAAGAATATACCACACCAGAGCACAAGTACAGAGGCAACTTGTCCTTAAACCAAAACATATTGCCAATACAAGGATTAATTTTATTAATTTTAATATTAATTTTATTAACGCAATTGTAAAATCAGTGTTTGATAAAAAAACGAAGTATAGAACAAATTCAAGCTTTTTCTGCACTGAAACTGAACCCAAAACGGTAAAAAAATACTAAGTTTTTGTATATTTTTATTTTCATAGTTGCTTGTTTTGTTTTATTTCCTAAAATTTTGTTAAAAAAATGTTTTAATCAAAACGATCAGTCATTAAAATAGGGTCCCCTTTTTTTTAATATTTCTTTAAGTCGCAAAAATTTTTCATGGATAACTGATATGTTTGAGCTAATTTTAAAACTGTATTTATATGTTCTGGTAAAAATTTATTGTTCTCATAATTTATAACAAATCTTTTAATTTATAACAAAGTACTAGTTGAGAAGGAAAATAAAATATTTAAAAGGTTAAAATTTTATAATCTTTCAAGTGTTAAATTTGTATTTCAAGTTTTAAGTGTTTATATCAACAACAGTGTTGATATGGGTATTAGGTGGTCATATGGAATATACATTTCCCATTGTCATAGAATAGATCTTCCCCCATTACAGATGTCCCCCCCAAAAAGATTTATTCTGGATCCCGCCAGATCTTTCTCCCTCAGAATATTTATTCCCCCTGTGTTAAAGCATACAGCAAAAATTTGCATAAAATTCCTAACAGAGAGGGGAAAGATTTATTCTGGTGTTCACTCTGGAATAAATCTTCCCCCCTATTATAAAATGATGTAACAATTATTTTTTTTTATTAAAAACCACATCCATTTTTTTATTTTTCACGTCATTTAGTTTTTTTTTTTAATCAAAACATTCATAAAAAATACTTGAGGTTTCAGATCAAAGAATTGGTGATAAACACTAAAAACAAATTTTATTCTAATCAAACATTTGAGATGTCCGGAATATTAAAAAAAAACCTGCCCTTTTTAAAATAATACATTTTGAATGTTTTACTTAAAGTTCAAATTTTGATCCTATAAAGCTAAAATGTAAACCCTATGCAAACCTAAGCAGAAAGCATAAATTCAAACTATTTCAAGTCTTGTCTTGTAATGAGCGGTCAGCGGTGGTTTTAAAATTTGCATATACATCATGATCGACCGCACAATTTGTCAGATTACAAAATCGTGATTACCAATCAATTTTCCAATGTGAGTTGTGTATATGTTTGTTAAAAGACCAGCAAACTTAACCCATGTTTTGGGCAGTGCTTCACCGTATAAGCTTTCTAACTGTAAATTCCATTAACCGCAACCACACATATTGTCAGATCACAAAATCGGTGGTTCTTTGTGGTTAGTTGTATCTATGTTTTAAATTACAATTCATATAGATTTTATTCAACCAAGTTTAAATAAAATTTGTATACATCATGATTGACTGCACATTTTTTCATATTACAAAATCGTGATTATCAATCGATTTTCCATTGTCAGTTATGTTCCAAATTTCATCTTATAGAGTTGATTTTTCCAAGTTATTTGAAATCAAAGAAAGCATTAGGAAGTTACTTACTCACTTACTTACTTACTTACTGGTCTGAAGATAATATCAGGTGGCCCCCAGAATTATCTGTAATTGTAATTGTTTTGCAGTGCCATAAAATGCGTTCATTTTTTAATTCAGATATCTAATAAGAAATGCGCTAGTAAAATAAATAAAAAAAATCTATTTCCCTTATCTCTTCTGACAAGTGACATATACAATTTACAGACCGCATTAACCCTTTCCTGTGATGGTCTTTTTCCCTTTACAACCATGAGACCTTTGTCGAAGATGGTAGGTAGTATACAAAAGCATAGAAGGTGGAGGAAAGGGTGGGGTCCACCTGCTGGGACCTGGACAATTCACTCCCCACAATTCACTCCCAGAACAATTCAATCCCTGGACAATACGCTCCCTGGATAATTTGATCCCTGGACAATTTGCTCCCTAGATGACGGCTTTTTTATAATTGAATATATCCTTGGTAAGATGAATTTAAAAAATTGTAGGTGGCCTGATTTATGCTCGTTATTTCATATAACCATAATTTTCAAAAAACTTATTTTGTTTGGGACAAATTTTTTAATCGGTTTTTATCACAATTTTTTTGCTTGATACAATTTAATGACAATATTTTTGAAAAAAGCTGGTATTTTTTTGAAATTTTTTATAAACAATGTGGTGAAAATAAGCTTTCCAATATAACACAGTTCTTATGGACAAATATTATTATGGTGTCTGGAAGAAATACACCTTCTGCGAAAAATCTTTGGAAAAACATTTTCTTTAAAATAATTTGGCGTTAAAAAAAATTTTGAAGGATTTTTCAAAGGGTTTTTTTATGTGTTTTAATTTGATTTTAGGGTTTCGCTTAGGCTTAGAAAAAACAAAAGGTTTTTTTCAAGGGTTTTTTTATGTTTTTTAGTTTGATTTTAAGGTTTCGCTTAGGCTTGGAAAAAACGTTTTATTTTGTTATATTTAAAAGTGTTTCTGAAGTTATTCTTTCCAAAAATATTATGCAGAATGTATTTCTTCCTAGCGCCATTATTAATTAACTTTGAGCAAACAAAGGTAATTTTTTTTGTTTAAAATTGATATAGCACTAATTTTTTAAGCGTGATGGGAAGGAGACACATCAATCGATATCAAATAAAAACATGTAAAACCTCTAGTAAACAAAATTTCTTTAAAATGGCAGCATTCATTCAATATTTTTCAAAATTAAAAATGTTAAAAAATGAACTCAAGTTTAAAATTTAAACCAAATTTTAAATCAAAAATTCATTGCAAAAAAGCAAATTGTCTCAAGAAAAGTCAGCTTTATTGAAATTTTGTTCATAAAAAAACCTTGCAAACTAGAAATGAAGAGCAAAGAAATACAAACGCAAGAAAATGAGTTGTGCAGGAAGCAAACAGTCCATAGGGAGCAAAATATAACAATGTAACAGAGAGCGAATTGTAACAATGAACTGTTTTGTAAAAATTGCGTTTATAAAGAATCCTGGGAGTGAATTGGGCAGGGAGGGAATTGTCCAGGGAGAAAATTGTCCAGGGATCGATTTGTCCTGGGAGCAAATTGTAAGGAGCAAATTGTCCCCGATTTCCACCCGCCATAGTCTCAAAATTTCAGACCCACAACTTAAAAAAAAATCTGGGGCCCCCTTCTTCCTAATTTTTTTTTATTTTGACACCATACCACCCTCTGCAATTCTAAATCTACCACCTCCCCCCTTCAAAGTTTTGGCCTTGAGTCAAGTTTTGGCTATAAATCTTATTCAAAATTTAATGTCACAAACATGTTTTTGTGAAAAAGGTACTTTCATACTCTTTTTATACAAACAACGTTTATTTTGGTGTATAAAATTTTATATTAGTTCTAAAAACTTAATTAATGGTTTAAAATAATTTTGTTTGGAACCCGGCCTCCTACTGACCCAACTCTGGAATTCAAACTGGGCTACCCCGGGTCAACCTCCTAAAAGCCTGAGGGGGGTACAAACCCCCGGGTTCTAGCTTTCAAAGGGTCATTTACCCTGGGTAGCAGCTCCCCTAGCTTCCAAAAAAAATAATAAAAAAACCTAAAAAAAACCTGGGGCCCCCCTTTTTCCTAATTTTTTTTTTATTTGACACCATACCGCCCTCTGGAATTCTAAATCTACCACCTCCCCCCTTCAAGGTTTTGGCCTTGAGTCAATTTTTGGCTATAAATCTAGGTCAAAATTTAATGTCACAAACATGTTTTTGTGAAAAAGGTACTTTTGTACTCTTTTTATACATACAATGTTTATTTTGGTGTATAAAATTTTATATTAGTGCTAAAAAACTTGAATTCATGATTTAAAATAATTTTATTTGTAATCCAGCCTCCTCCTGACCCCCCCTCTGGATTTCAAACTGGGCTACCCGGGGTCAAACCCCTAAAAACCTAAGGGGGTACAAACCCCCGGGTCCTAGCTTTCAAAGGGTCATTTACCCAGGGTAGCACCTCCCCTAGCTTGCCGGTTCATATTCATGTATGATAAGCAGTATTTTTTTGACCATGTCATACATAATTTTTTGTGCATGATTAGTTACAAATAAGCAAGCAAATTGAAATATTTAGAGCTGTGTGGTAGCAATATTCAAATTTTATACAAGAAATATCCTACATAATACATTGGATCCATGAATAAAATTTGCATATTGCTACTGTACTATTTTAACCATTTAAATTTGCTTGCTTACTGGGCACTAATCACAAACAAAAATTATGTATGACCTAGGTTAGTTAGCATAGCCGGTTTTTTCTCAGGTGATTTCCTCCAGAAATGCTGCTGCCTTTGCGGGTTGAAGCCATAGGTCTTCTACTTTTAATGTGATAGGATTTTTGGAGCAGTTGAAAAGGTGGTGGACATCATGAGGTTTCTGGTTGCATTTTGGACATTCATTTTTAATTAGAGAGTTTATTCTTGATTTAAAATGAATTTAGATGATGACAAAATTCAGATCTTAGTTGTGACAAGAGTGTTCTTGATTTTCTTGGAAGGTGTTGTTCACTTTGGTGTATTTCATGGGGTTTGGTTTTTAGTAGAGGATTAGGTTGGAGTTGAGATAGAGATTCTTTTACAAAATAGGTGTGAATGTTAGTCTGGATAGCTTTTTGGTGAGAGTTTGGTTAAAGAAACTTTCTGCCATTGGACCATAATTTGATTGGAGGGTGTGTTTCATTTCTCTTGGCCTAAATTTGTATGCTGTGAATTTATTGGATGGGTGAATCTGTTGCATAGTCTTGGCAAGAAATTGTGTTGCGAAGAGAGATGTGTGGTTTATTAAACTGGTCACTTTTTCATGTCTCTTTTTACTATATTTTGTCTCAAAAATTTTTTTACTATACTTTGTCTATCCTTTTTTTCTAAATCGACACCGGCCCGCTTCAGCTACAAAAAAAGTTTCTTCATATTGTTTGGGTTATAATTTCTTGTTAACTTAGTGTTGTTTGAATTATAATTCGTTGCTAACTTTCTTGTTTAATGTTATAATGTAATATAAGTTGATATTAATGTTTAGTAAATATTTTTTGTAAAGTGGGTCGCTTACACAAAATGGCGCAACCACTAAACTGAGTCACTTTGCCTAAATTTTAAGGTTTTTTTTTCACAATCAGTAGGCATTTTTGTCCTCTTTTTATAGTCTTGTTTGTCGCGGTAAAAATTGCCGGTCCCTGTTGGGTGGGGTTCAATTTTACACAACACAATAAATTTTAAAAATTTTTATCAATGTCAATCTCAACACTTTAAATCATACTTAAAATCCGATTTACTTCGGGCTTCCTTCTACTAAGACAGGTGTGACAGCCTCTCTGCTTATCTTAAGGATTCACATCTCGCAGCTAGAACACATAATAATACCTTATCCTTTCACAGCCGCATACGTCTTACAATTTAAGAATCTCTTTTGGCTAAATTCATTTTTTTGCAGCTTTCTTGCAATAATCTTGGAACTTCTCACTACTGACATCCAAATTTTTTTTTCAACTTTCTACGGCTGATTTCAAAAATAAAGGCATTGTTATTTTTTTATGAATCAATCATGTCTGGAGGCCTTCACACTCGACTTGGTCCTTCAAGAAAAAGGCTAGAAGACGCTATTGCTGCAGCTGAATACCGTTTATCCAGAAAAGCTGTTATTTATTTAATGGATCTCAGCCACTAAATGGAAAAACATATTTCCAGAATTTCTAATTATGATTCGCAGCAGAAGGACCTAGTGAACAATTGTGAAAAACTGTTTTTTACTATGGAACCAACTGCAAAAAAAGCCAAGCAAGCGATATACAAAAAATTTGCAAATGGTGACAGCACAACAGATGGTTTTCTAGTCACTCAAGACGAAGCTATGGGCAAGATTTGTTTTACTGTTTGTGAACGTTTGTGAACAGAATGCTGAGTTGTAAAAATAATCGCTACAATGAACGCTTTGAACTGCATCTGTTTGTACAATAATCAGGATACAAACAAATACTACACAAACCCTTGTCAATAGCAATAAATCTGCGTGCTTTGTAAAGAGTAACAGTTAGAAAATCTGTATTACAGTGGGTAAAATTACAAAAAAACACACTGTGGTGTTTTTTTGTCCACAGTAAAACTCACACTCTGTAGTGTTTTTTTGTTTAACAGTCAAATTTTTACCAAACATAGTCTAACGGCCCTATAACCTGCACTAAAAGTAGAAAAACTTAAATCTTCACTTACTTGACCTGCGCCTGGCTTACTTAGTTGCACAATTTTATTATTACAATACACATTATTATTACCACAAAGCCCATCGGCTCGCTTATGAACAGACACAAAATGATTAAGTTTTCACATAATGTTCCAATTCTCCAGTATTTTAAAGGTTTCCGGGCTTCTTCTACTTTGATAAAATTATCCTTGAGAAGTTTTTGCATGATTAAATACAGGGCCCCATTCCGCTTCCAAATTCGCCATTAGTTTCAAGTTGGCAAAACAATTTTCGATTTCACTGATATTCTTTCTGAGGACTGCAGAGTTGATGTCTGGAAAGCGTAGCTGGTTAAGCTTGGAGTAGAGAGAATCTTTGATAGCGTTGAAAATAGAATTTTTGTCTCTGTAGCGTTTTTCAAAAAGATTCAGAGTGATTTTGTAGTTTTCAGAGACAATTGAAAGTTCCTTAATGATAGCTGGCGCTTTACCCCAAATAATAGACTTCAAATAGCTCAGTTTTTTCACGTCTGAGATTGGTTGAGCGTCACTTTAGAGTATCGCCATTGAAAGTTTTAATTCAGGAAGTTTGACCGGACTGTCTTGGCTGAGGTTGTTAAGATTGTCAGTAGACTAGACTGGACTTCTAGTTGGTGTGGTGTGGCACTTGATTCAGGTTGTCTGTTAAGAAGGTTGCTTTCTGAAGCTTTTTTAAATGATAATTTATTTGCTTTCTGAAAGTTCCTAGAGACAAAATCTTGCCCATAGCTTCATCTTGAGTGACTAGAAGGCCATCTGTTGTGTTTTCACCATTTGCAAATTTTTTGTATATCGCTTGCTTGGCTTTTGTTGCAGTTGGTTCCATAGTTAAAAACAGTTTTTCACAATTGTTAACTAGGTCCTTCTGCTGTGAATCATAATTGCAGCGGTACATTATTTTGTTTAAAATCATGCGGCCACGATTCTATCCTTGATTGTTTTCTTGTTAAAAGCGAGAAAAGCATTGGCTAATGAAGGTCCCAAAGGTGATCCCATACTTACTCCATTGATTTGAGAGTAATATTTGTTATTAAATAGAAAAAAGTTTTTTAGTTGCTATTTGAAAGTGAACTTTTTAATTGTTCTTCCAAAACTAAAAAGTTAGCGGTTTTTAATAAACTTTTGCAGCAAATGTCAATAGTTTTGTTTGATGGAATATTTGTAAAAAGAAAGTCAAAATCTAGACCCAATATCTAGACTAGTGTTGTAAAAAGTATTGATTTTGGATTATTTTAAGTAAAAGTAAAAGTAATTTTAAACATTTTAATTTAAATAAAGTAAGAGTAAAAGTAATTTGTGATTTTTTAATTTAAGTAAAGTAAAGTAAAAGTAATGGTCAAAATTTTATTTAAGTAAAGAAAGAGTAAAAGTAAGACCTATTTTTTAAGTAAAAGTAAAAGTAAAAGTATAATAAAAGCAATTTTTAAACGGAGCAAAACACCGGTTTTTGGAACTCCAGAACTCTGTTCTAAAGCTTTTTTGCTAATTTTATGTATAAATTATCATTTAAATAAATTTTTAGTCAAAAAATGGTTTTAGCGTGTTAGCGGCTTAAAAAATTATCTTCTGCCATTCACTTTACAACAAGTCCATTGGGAATGTATCCATTAAAATTACTTAAATTTTACTTAATTTATTTTAAGTATTTGCAGTGGAAAAACCGATTAAAAGTAAAAGTATTTGAAATTTCAAAAGTCAAGTAAGAGTAAAAGTAATTGAAATTTCAAAAGTCGAGTTAAAGTAAAAGTAAACTGAAATCTGTTACTTTTATTACTTTAAGTAAAAGTAAAAGTAACTTTTTACAACACTAATCTAGACTCAATATCTAGACTTATCGTGTAATTAAAACATTTTTTAACAAAGTTTTTGGAAATAAAACAACAGAAAGAAACTCCAAAAATGAAAATATTAAAAAATTTATCATTTGTTTACCGTTTTTGGGTCAAGTTTCATTGCAAACAAAAGCCAGAATTCCTTCTACATTTTTTTTTTACCAAACAATGATTGTAAAATTGTTTTCAAAACTAATCTCTGTATTGGCAATATGTTTCCGTTGCTTCTTCTGTACTTGCGATAGTGATGTTCCTACTTTCCAATATCATGCTCCGGAGCTCCGGCCATTTAAAATGGAAGGAGCTCCGCAGCTTCGTCCCTTAAATGAGCGATTTGAAGCTTATTTAAGCTTAAAATACCTTTTAAACGACTCTAGCTGTATTTTTAGGACTATTTTTATTTTATTGTTTTAAATAAGTTTTGCAAAAAATTTAGTTTACAAAAAAATTTGACAAAATAATTAATGCCATTACTCTTTAATTATTTACGAACTTAGTGTAAAAATAGAGCGGATCTCAGGAACTCCAGAGCTATGGAGCTCCAGGGGTCCCCAGCAACTTAAAGTGGAGGTGGAGCTCCAAGCTCCAGGGAACATCACTAATTTGCGTCTGGTGTGGTATATTCTTATACCTGTACAAAGTGCAATCTTTGCTGTTGGGAAAAAACAAGGCCTCGCCTTCATACCGGTTTGTGATCACAAGGAAGTGAGCCCTTTTATCAGTAATATAATTGTTCAATGAGAACACATGCCAAGCTGTTGGACATGGAATGACCCAGAAACTTTGTAAAATTTAGTTTTAAACATACATGGTACATTTTGGTTGATTTTTAATTACATTGGTAACATTTTTTCGTTGATAACAATTTAATATTATTACATTAGTAATTTTGTTTAGTTAATAACAATTTAAGAATATAATAACTTTATTTTCTTTTCTAGTTTTAATTTAATTTTATTGCAGTTGTGGTTATGCTAGGTCATGTTTCTCTTTGGCACTGTCGACTTTGTGCACCCGATAAGAGCACCAAGGGTTTTAGGTGGTGCGGCAGTGGAATATTATCTATCTATATATAAAAAACAAGGCGTCACCTTCATACCAGTTTGTGGGCACAAGGAAGTGAGCCCTTTTATAGGTAATATATGTGTTCAATCAGAAAGAAGTGCGGTTTTCAAACACATGTTGAGCCTTTTTATTGGTAATATAATTGTTCAACGAGAAAAAAGTGTGGTTTTCAAACACATGTTACAATGTCAATCTAATGTGAATTCTATCGATTTCCGAATTCTTATAGTCACATCACCTTTGAATTTTATCTTTTAATTAAGGAATCCCTGGTAATTGCAAAGCGGCGCCCAGTAATTATATAACTCTTTCCTTATTTCTGTTTTAACCATTCTTTGCGCGTCCATCTTTATTTAATTTTGTGACAGACTTGTGATATTTTTTAGTTATTTTTGTTTAGTTTTTATATGTATATATTCTACTCAGGGGCGTAGCCAGGGGTAAGGCCAGGGGGCACGCCCCCCAAATGGACCCTTCGGCCCCCCCAAATGAGATAGACTAAAATTTATGATATAAAACCATTTAAAGATCAGTAAGAAAAATTACGTCAGAAAAAAATTTTTTTATCAGTCAAAAAGTTTTTTTAACAGTTTACTACAACGACTGACTTAAAAAAAGCATTAAGGTTGTTCATTGAAACAAGAAGTTGTATTGTAATTAAGACAAGTAATAATACTCCATAGTCCATTGTTCAAGAACCAATATAATCCTTCAATATGGTAGTCATATTTTAGCTTCTTGCTTGATTTTTGGGTTTGGTTTTGGAAAAAAAGTGGTTTTTTTATTTATGGTTTTAATCATAAATTACTTAATGCAATACTTGCGTGTAGTAATTTGCAATATTGCGCATGCAAAATCTTGCTCAGAACAACAATAAATAAAAAGACGAAATAAAATGTTTAAAGATGAATTTTTTAAAGATGAAATATTAAATTTATTGAAAATGTTAAAAAAAAAACATTTTTTAACGCTAAATTCTAAAAATCGCACCCAAAAAAGCGTTTTCTGAAGATGACATATTTAAAGACATGAGTTTTAAAGTCAAAGTTTGTAAGACGAGATGTTAAAAGACTTAATGGCAAAAATTTTGGGAAAAAAATTTAGTTAGATTTTAGTTTTAGTTAGATTTTACTACGGTGACAAATTTGCAGTTGCAGATGCGCAATTGTGCGACTTTCCAAGTACAAATTTGCTGAGAAAAATCAATGTTTCTAGTTTTGTTCTGTGGCGTATCTGTGTGCTAGCCATATTTATATATAATTATTAGTTTTGAATTCAGTGCTTGTGTATTTTAAACTTGCCCAATATTAAATCAATTAACGCAAACGCGAAACGAACACAATTCAAATAATGTAAACTAAAAAATGGCATAAAGTTTTAATTAGTTTTCTAATATGTTTAATTATAAAAATTAACTAAATAACTAAAATAACTGTAAATAAATTTAATTGATTCAGTTATAAAATTTTTTAACAACTCTTAAATGTGAAGCGTAAACGTGGAGGTTTTACCTGAGCCAAAACATAACAAAACTAATAAAAAAGTTTTAGAGTAGTTTTTTATCTAATTTTCACTCAATTATAGCTGTTAGTGTGGAAATATCTAGCATTAAAAAATTTTGGGTCCGCGGTCCTGCCGCAAAATCAGAATTTGTTATGAAACCTATGATTCTTCCCTAAATTTTTCAGAAACTGGAGACAAAACGACAATATTAAAACAATTTGAATACTTTTGGCAACTTCTGACCATTATTCAGAGCTATTTTAAGCATTAATAAGGTTTTTCATATGTAAATTTATTTTGGTTAACCAGAAAAAAAAACATTTCATAATGCTTTAATTTAATACAAAAAAGCACGTCAAAATTTTTCAAATAGATGTTCTATTTTTTGTGCTTATTTAATTTCAAAATTAATACAACAAAATGGATTTAATTTGAGAGGAACTTTGTTTCGTGGTGGGACCGCCGACCCAATATTTGGAATGCTAGGTAGGTCCATTATTACAGCAATTTATATTTGTTATTGAAGATCTACCTATCTAATAAAAATTTTCTAATGAATATATAATGTTTTGAGAGTGTTTTAAATATAAAAGAAGTATTCTGCTCCAAACTGTTCTTGTACACAAAAAATCCTTCAAGCTATATAAATGCAATGTGATGTAAACTTTGAGGTACCCGCTTTTGGAATAAAAAAATATTGATTCATAGAGATTATGGATGGACTGATAATACTAAATTCAAAGTTTTATATAAGGTTTATAATAGCAGTTTTTGGCTCTATTTTCAAAAAACTTTTTTTGGGGGCTAAAGCCCCCCAGACCCTCCCATTGTTAGGGGGGGGGGTTTCCGCCGCCCCCAAAACCCCCCATTTAGCACTTTTTTTCAATAATGACAATTGTGCCCCACCTTTTCTCGCTCCAGTCCCCCCCCAGTCAACCATTCCTGGCTACGCCCCTGATTTTTACTAATAGTCTTTCTGTTTTAGCTTACTTGATAATGAGTACTGCAATACTCAATACGTGCTAATAAATGAAGTGGATAAATGACATTTTTTTGTTTATCATAAAACCCAAATTTTCAACTTGTAAAAACTTTTACTGTGTATTATATTTAGAGTGTTGATTTGTTGGATAAATATACCAGCTTTGAACCATATATAACTTCAGGAATTCCTTGTTTTTCTTCACTTTTATTAGCTAAAAATTTCAAAACTTTCTTCAAGGCTTTAAGACAGAGTAACAAAAACTTGAAAGCTAAAAAGGACTCATTAGGTAATTTTTAATTAATTTGTTATAAGTTATACCATGTTGAACAAGACTCGTTTTCATATCGCTAAAGGCAGACATTGAAAGAGACAAAAAAATAGCATGCGGCAGATAATAAAAAAGAAATAGCAAAGTACTATTCTGTCACTTTGGCAGATATCATGGGTGGCGCGGGAGCGCCATGGGGCGATTCAGCCCGCGGCGCCGCGCCAACCATAATTATGGAACGTGGGTAAATTTTGAGATTCATGTTTATCACCTTCTTCTTATTATTATTCTAACGTTCAATTCTTAAAATCAATATACGTTACTGATTGATCAAAAATAAACATGGGCTCATTGGAAAGAAAAAAGAATTATGCAACTTTCTTAGGAGCACTTTTTTCATTTAGGTCCTTGTTATCGATTTATTGATCAAAATAATAAATTGAAAAATATCAAAGTAAAACCTTCTAACCCTACAATAACAGCCTTTTGGCAACAATAAGGATTGCACAGAGCAGACAGCGGACGGCTCCTCATATAAACTACACAATAACAGCAGACAGCTGTGTTAATTTGCTATTGGTGTTGGAAACCGCACAGCACTACTTCAACCGTGCGAAAAACGGCAAAAACAATAAAATATTTTTTGTTAATTCTTGATTTATTGATAAAAAAATTAATTTTAAGTTTTATTTAAAAGAAATAATTGCAATTATCGGTGGCACCGGTAGCCACGCGGCAGTTTAGCCCCACAGCACCACACCAACTAAAATTATTCAACTTTATTAGTTGGGAAAATTTTGTATTTCATGTTCATTTTCGTCTACTTATTTTTATTACTATTATTCTAATGCTCATATCTTAAAATCAATATTCCTTTATCGTTCATGTGGCGATTAAACCCTGAGGCACCCCACCAACTGTAACCAGAGAACGCGGATAAAATAAAATTTGTACAGGTAAATTTGTAGTAGCTGCGACTCTCGCCTTTTTGTATACTTCAATAATTGCACAGAATTGTTTTTTGTCTTCTAAATCGACTAACCAACTATCTTTTTTTTTAATTTTCACTAAAAACAGGTAAACTGATGTTGTTTTTTCATAAAAAAGGCGAAAATTAAACCAAGCTTGCGTTCTCAGCTACAATTATTTTACCTATAATTCATGTTTATCTTCTTCTTCTGCTGATACTTTGTTTTAAAAAAATTGCAACCATTAGTGGTGCGAGAGCGCCACACAGCAATGTAGCCCCACGACACTGCGCAGAGAACTGACGTAAGTTTTGTAATTCATGATCATCTTCTTCTTCTCATTATTATTATTTTTATTTCAAAAATCAAATTGCACTCCTTGCTAATGCAGCGATTTAGCCCACTCCAAAGCTCCAATTGTAATTAGAGAACGTAGGTATTTTTTTTAATAAATTTTCAACTTCTTTATTTCAAAAAAATATAATTGAATTATTAATGGCATGCGCCACACGGCGATTAAGCCCCATGGAACTGCGCCAATTATAATTAGGGAACTTGGATAAATTTTGTAATTCATGTCCCTGTTCTCCTTATGATTAATAGATTTTTTTTAAACGCTTATATTTTATATCTTGAAAGCTATATTCCTTTGTTGTTACTGATTTATCAGAAATAAACATGAACTCTTTGGAAAGGGTAAAAAAATTTTTTAGAAACCACTTTATTTAGTGTCCAAATTTAAAGTGTTGACTACATAATTTTATATTTGTATTAATAATTGAGCACTACTAGAAATTAATATTATTAAAGTTTTTTCACATTGCAATGTTCACAAAAAATACGTTTTCTATTGATAATATTAAGACTGTTAAAAGATTATATCTCGGCAACAGATTAATTATAAACATTTTGTTATTGAGCAGCTAATACTATACTATATAAGGTTATTTCTTCAATTTCATTTAAAAAAGTGGTAGACTAGCCCTGAAAAAATGCTCTAAGAATAGAGCAGGAAAAAGGGGCGATTTCTCCCTGGGCGTGTGTTTAGGCTCACCTTCAAAAAAGTCCCGGCACAAGAGTCCTGAAAAAATCGCAGCTGGCACAAAAGAGTCCTGGCACAAAAGAGTCCCAGCACAAAAGAGTCCTGGAGAAAATGCGTTCAATGCGATCAAGCGCTGCGAGCGCTGAGGTCAGCACAAAAGAGTCCTGGCATAAAATCAATATTTCACAGCTGACATACAATGTTCACACCTCAGCTGTCTTCCAGTTTATGACGTATTTCAACACGTCGTTACTCTGACACAATGAGTCAGTCAAAAACGTTGTAAAATGCTTGTACCATAGATGTTTTGGGGGGGGGGACAGAGGAGTCCACCCCCTAGAACCAAAATTTTGGACCCCCCGTAGAAAAAATCCAGGGGACTCCCCCCTCTCCCCCCAAAGCTCGAGAGCAGTCCAGCCTGACCTCCCCCCTCTAGCGAGGCTGACCCCCTCCCCCCTTCTGACCAATTTAGAAGTATAATTTTTTATTTACTGTCAAAAACACGGTTTTTTAGTTAAAAACAGTGTTTAAATACACTTTTTAGGTTTAAATAGGCTGTTTTAGTATATGAAATTCAATATTAGACCTAAAAACACTTAAAATTATTGATTTTTAAAAAACTGTTAAAAAATCGGACCCCCCTAACCCCCCTTTAAATTTGAAATCTCACACCCGAGTTGACCCCCCTAAAAAACCAGGTGGGTCCGGACCGCCTGGACCCCCCCTAAAAAATTTTGGCCTTCCACCCGGGGGTAGACCCCCCTCTCTAGCGGACCCGACTAAAATATTCTTTCATTAGTGGGCTGGAGAAAAGTAACAAGCTGTAAAACTACATCGAAGGCATACTTAGAAACACCTAGGAGGAGGCAAGTAAACCTACTCCAAAAACAACCTCAAATGTTTGTAGGCGGCAGAAAAAACCACTTTCAAGACAGATAAAACTTCTTTGTGAGCAGCTTTAATTTTTCTAAAAGCAGGTAGAAGGTAGTTAAATTTAAAGAGGCGAGATATACTCAGGAAAAGGTCATCAAGTTCAAGTGATGGTTTCGGAACCGAGATACGACTTTCGCCTATATCATATATTTCTTATTTTTTTTAGCGTTTGCTTATATTTTTTACCTGTACTTTTTTATTTTTAAATGTACATATTTGCGTGTAGCCTGTGAAAAATTGATTTTATGCCGGGACTTTTTGTGCCGACCTAGGGCGCTAGTTGGCCTCGGCGCATAAACGTATTTTCTCCAGGACACTTTTGTGCCAGGACTCTTTTGTGCCAGAACTCTTTTGTGCCAGCTGCGATTTCAGGACTCTTTTGTGCCGGGACTTTTTTGTGCTGGACCCGTGTGCTTTAGAGATAAAAGATGCGGATTAGTCTGAGATGGACATTATTTGCACCACAAGAAATTTGTATTTGATTTGGCCAGCTGCCCACTAAATAAAAATTTTTACCATATGATAATAATTTATTTATATGTTGAACTAAACACACAATACTGTTGCATTTTTTCAGTCTGATGAAATGACAATTGAAAAAATTATACTTGCAGCAATTTTTGACAAATCGCAATTGAAATCGCCGCTTTTTCAAATTTATGGTTGTTTCTTACACATACATATCCACTATTTCTATATAGCGTGTGTTTTCTTCGTGGGGATGTGAATTTTCTAAAAAGTATGGATGGCAAAGCAAAATTTTGTAATTTTCCCTTGGTCGGTTTGTGGTTGGTGTTTTTTTTTGTTCACATAATTACATTCTTACTGACACAAACTACAAAATTTAGCTTTTTTGTCCCTACTTTGAGTAGCCTCATCCCCACGAAAAAACACACGCTATAAATAAGTAGTGGATATAACCTTCTAATTGAAAAAGTGGCATTTCGCGCTTGTCAAAAATTGCTGTGAGTATATATTTTTCAATTGTCATTTCATCAAATTTAAAAAATGCAACAGTGCTGTGTTCTTAGTTCAATGTATAAATAATTTATTATCATACGGTAGAAAATTTTATTTAGTGGGCAGCTGGCCAAATCAAATACAAATTTCTTATGGTGCAAATAATGACCATTTCAGACTATTCCATATCTTTTCAGTCCATATCTATCATTTTTCAGGGCTAGTATTACTCTTTAAAATCGGCAGAAAACTTGCAATTACTGGCAGAATGATTATCCGCGGCAAAAATGGCTAAATGTACTGCCATTTTTGGCAGATTTTTCACCAAAAATGTTTATTTCTAAACAGTTCTGTCCCTTTTGGCTCTTTGGTCACTATGTGTCTCCCTTCTGGACTCTTTGGTACCCAGCTCTAAGGTCCCACAATTTCTTTCTCCTAATCTCTTTGCTTTTGTCCATTGGCTCTTAAATGACCTTTCTGTGTCTCTTTGGTCCCAAAAAGTGCGGCTCTTAGGTCCTTAAATTGTGGCTCTTTAGTACTCGTGGCTCTTCTGTTTTTAAATCGAATTAAATACTATTGATTATAAATTTAAAGGTTTTTTAACGTGTTACAATACATAACTTATTACTTTTGAAAAAAATTTTTTCAATTCCAAGGTGATATTTGTTAAATAATATTCATTTGTCATAGGTAAGAAAGAGGAAAAAAGGGAGTAGGATGGAGTCACTCCCCTTCAAAAATATACTGGAACCATCTTTTAAACACCATTAAAGTTTTCAAATTACTAACCTTGACCTTTTTTTCACAATTTTCAAACTGACTCTTTTCGATAGATGGCAATGGGGAGGAATAAGGGGGTTGCCAACATCATTATTAATGTTGGACAAAGAGTCTCAACTATGGAGGTGAAATTTTTTCGCCCCTCCTGGCTTGTCTCATGGCCTGCCCTTTGCATACGCTGCGTAGGGAAGATAAGTTTCAGGTAATGCAACAAAAAAAAAATGAGGGTTTATACCTCCCTCAAAAAAAATCGGGATTACTGCTGACAACCCCCCTTAGGCCCCGTTCACACCTGATCCCAGTTTCCAGATCCCAGTTCCCAGATCCCAATTCCCAGATCCCAGAAACGGCCTGTTCACACATGTTTGTTTACCGGGATAAAAACTCGTGCGCGCGAGGGTTGTTTTAGTCAAATAACGCGGGTAAGATCGAACTTACAACAGAAAATATTCGTTTAAAACACAAAAAAATATTTAAAATATATTTTAAATGTTCTAAATTGTATAATTAAAACAAAACTGTTAAAAAAGTTTACTGTAATAAAACATATTTTCATTACTTTTATGAATAAATTATGAAAAAAAAATTATTTTATGAAAAAAAATTTATTTCGATTAATCAGAAAAAAAAAAATTTCATAATGCTTTATTTTAATACAAAAAAGCACGTTAAAATTTTTTAAATAGATGTTCTATTATTTGTGCTATTCTAATTTCAAAAATAATACAACAAAATGCATTTAATTTGAGAGGAACTTTGTTTTGTGGTGGGACCGTCGACCCAATTTTTTGTAATGCTAGGTAGGTCCATTATTACAGCAATTTATATTTGTTATTGAAGATCTAACTATCTAACAAAAATTTTCTAATGAATATACATGTTTTGAGAGTGTCTTAAACTTAAAAGGAGTATTCTGCTCCAAACTGTTTTTGTAAACAAATAATCTTTCAAGCTATATAAATGCAATGTGATGTAAACATTGAGGTACCCGCTTTTGGAATAAAAAATATTGATTCATAGAGTTTATGGATGGACTGCTAAATTACTAAATTTGAAGTTTTAAAAAAGGTTTCTAATAGCAGTTTTTGGCTCTATTTTCAAAAAAAAAAATTAAAAAAAAAGACCCCCATGGTTGGGGGGGCTCCGCCGCCCCCGAAACCCCCCCCATTTAGCATTTTATTAAATAATGACAATTGTGCCCCACCTTTTTTCGCTCCGCCCCTCCAGTCAAGCATTCCTGGCTACGCCCCTGCCGTGGGAAGATGAATTTAAAAAAATTGTAGGTGACTCGATTTACTCTTGATATTTCTTATAACCCTAATGTAACGGGCGCACAAGGGTCAAGCCGGTAAGTTGATGGTCTTGCGGCCCGGTACACACGGATTACTTATCGTATTTAATAAACACCCTTATGCTGTGACTTCCCTTTAATTTGGCTCAGCCGGTTATTACACAATAAAGAAGTTTGCACGATTTTTATAATTTGACCTTAGTGTTTGTTCTTGCCTAGTGAGGGGACACACGGCACACCCTCTTGACCGGGGGTCAAGTCGGTTCACGGAGTGGGGTTACGGTAGATGGGATAAGGAAAAGGAGGAATTCTTTGCGAATTCCTGTTCAAATATTACAACAAAGTCGATATACGATATGCTGCCAAATGTAAGTCGGGACCAAATCCAAATTAGGAAAATACCGTTTGACAGTAATTAATACTGTGAAACATTACCGTGTTGGGGCATAAAAATAAGAGCGATTTGGTCTCGCTCCTTCAAAAAGTTACTGCTCAAATTGAAAGAGAAGTAAGGGTATGTAACGTAGGCTTAATAAGCGGAAGGTAAGGGACTGGTATGAAACATTAAAAATACCAGTACAATTTTGGAACGAAATTTGAGAAGTCTGATGGGGTCAGACTTCTGCAAAAAAGTTACGGTTTCCAGCAAAGAGTTGTAAGCTCGATTTTTTCGCTGAGCTCGGTAGCCTCACCTAAGTAATTTAATGGGTGAAACCTTGAAGCAACGGGTTTGAAAATGAATAGTGTTTACCAACCCAAGCTTTGCTCAGGTTTTCAAAAAGTTCCTTCAAGACCTCAAAGCCCGGTGTGCATGGAAAATATGAAGCTACCGAACTGGGAAAAGAACAGCATAAAGTACAGGGGAGAGTTTTGTCGTAGAGATGAGTTGTCAACGAAACATTAAAATTATTAGTGCAATTCTAACGTTTTGTTGAGGGAAAAAGAGAGGGATTGGAACAAGGACTGGTACCGTGGCTTCTATGTGTCGTGTGGGACTTATATTGAATGTATTTAATTATGAATTTTAAGCTTATTTGTTAAAGCACAGTGTATGCCTAGTTTACGTGTTTTATGGACCGGCTGCTGCGCCAGTAATTGATTACTTGCGGAGATTAGAAGGTTACACAATGGTTTACACAAAACGTTTATTTATGAGCGATTACGAGCGCAACAGACCGCGTTGCGGCAAACAAAGGAATAGAATAACTTTTGCGCACATTGAGCAGATTGAGCAATTTGATTTGACAAAAAGAGACTATTTTAAGGCGTTTAGAAACGCTAAGGCTATAGCTTTTTAGCCACTTAAAAACCCGTTTTAGCAATTAAAAACAAGACTAAATTTAAGAAAAAATTTAGTAAATATATAAGTTTTTTTTAAAATTACTATTTTTAATTTAGTTGGAGGCTTGTTTTGAATTATATTTTGAATATTAAATTTTGTAGAAATTTACCCGTTTTAAAAGATAACGATAATTTTTACGAACCGGTAGGTGTCCTTGACGACACGCTACCGAGGGTTTATGTAACCTTTTAACTTAGTTTAAACAAACTACCAAGATATTGGTAGGCTACGTGTATGATTACGTGCAAAATTCTTTATGGAATACCTGTACCCGGTGTCGTAGCCACTCCACCAAAACACTTCGTAAGTTTCGCCTTAATCTTAACAGGAGAATCCACAGACAGCCTCTGTGAACTCTCCACTTAACATACAAATCCTACCTAAGTTGGTCGAAACCAACTATAGCCGTTGGCATCTCAATTGGGGCATCGATAGATATAAATAAGGTAAGTAAATTATAAATACCTAGGCTGGATCTGCCAACAAGGGTTCCCAAGTCAAACGGTACAACTAGTCTTCAAGGTTAAAAGCGCAAAACAATAATTGTGGAACCCACTAGGCCCACGCACCGCGTGGAGCGCACGTACTGCTATAAGCGACTGTTTTGACACACGCGGCGAAAGGCGCGAGCTACTGTAATTTGATTACAGCGCATACATTAATATATTTTAAAAATGTTTAAATTGAATGAAAAATGTGATTGAACGCGAGTGTAGTGGCTACTTACGAATGAATTAATATTGTTAATTTAATTGACTCTAAACTGCTCAACTCTATCCGCCACAGTAATTTTCAAAAAAGCATATTTTGTCTGGGACATCATTTTTAATCAGTTTTTATCACAATTTTTCGTTGGATACAATTCAATCACTATTTTTTTTTAAAATTGTATTTTTTTGAATTTTTACATTTTTAAAACGGTTTCCAATATAACACAGTTCTTATGGACGAATATTATTATGGTTTCCAGAAGAAATACCCTCTGCAAAAAAATCTTTTGGAAAAAATATTTTTTTTTAAAAAATTATTTGCCATTTTTTTAAAAATTTAAGCTTTTTTCAAGGTTTTTTTAATGTTTTAATGTTTTTTTAGTTTAATTTTAAGATTTCGTATTGGCTTAAACAAAGTTTTCTTTTGTTATAAATTAAACAGTGTTTCTGAAGTTATTTTTTCCGAAGATATTTAGCAGAATGTATTTCTTCCTAGTGCTATTATTAATAAACTTTAAGCAAACAAAAGTATTTTTTTGTTTTAAAATAATGTAACACTAATTTTTTTAACGTGACGGAAAAGAGACACATCAATCAATATCAATCAAAAACAAAGCGCAAAAGATACAAATATAGTTGCTAAACATTAATTTTGGTATATGGTTATTTGACGTATAGTGTTTTTCACAAATTTTGTAACAACAGAAAGTTTGGAATTTATTAGATGGTTATATTTTCGTTACTACAGCAAAATGAGCCACTGTCATTATAAAATACACGTAATTGTGACTCATTTTGTAGGTAATAAGGTCCTGTTTCAAATTTAAAATGAGACACAGTCACGTGTATTTTATAATGACATTTTATAATGCTCATTTTGCCATAGTAACGACGATATATAAAAAAACCAAATGTTTTTTTTTTATATTTCGCTTAAAAAAAATTTTGGTTTCTAAATGTTAATATCAGAATTACAGCGAACAAAACACAACATCATGTTAAACTTCTGGTAAACAATTTTTTTAAAATGGCAGCATTCATTTAATATTTTTCGGAATTAAAAATGAAAAATTAAACTCAAATTTTAAAGCAGCATTTCATTGTGAGAAAGGCAATTGCCTCAAGAAAAGTAAGCTTTAAAGAAATTACGCCTTATAAAAACCTTGCGAACTAGGAATAAAGAGCAAAGCAATACAAACGCAAAAAAATGAGTGCAGGGAGCGAATTGCCCATAGGGAGCGAATTGTCCAGGGAGCGAATTGTCCATAATGAAGTGTTTTGTAAAAATTACGTTTATAAAGCATCCCAGGAGTCAATTGGACAGGAAGCAAACTGTCCAGGGAGCGAATTGTGGGGAGCGAATTGCCCCAATTCAATATTTAAGTAGTTGAATTCCTAAAAACACATTAAATCAAAACAAAAAAAATTCTCCACAGCCTTTTATGCTTTAGTTTACTATACTTCTGTGAATGATTACCGTTTGTTAAAAATCTGTATTAAAGAAAGAAAATTTTTTTATGTTTATATGTGAATACTGAGTTTTTCATTGTTTACAGCTTATAATTTTTGTATTAAAATGATGATTCGTTGATTTAATATTAACAATTATAATAACCGTTATTCCATTTATGCAGATTTAAAATAGATTACCGGAATCAAATATACACATAGATGTTTACAGCAAAAAAGGCTAATAATAACTTAAATTTTTTAAAACGTTGTCACATCGTGGTGTACCACAAAAAGTTAATCATGACTAAAAAACTTATAAAGTGTACCAAATTATTTGTTTTTTATTAAGATTAAAACATGCAAGCGCATTTAATGAATTACGCCCTGTTCATACTCCGTTCAAAGTCTCCAAAGGTTTAAGTCCTGGTTTTTAGGCCTCGTTTCTGATTCTAGAACACGAGGGTACTGGACATGAGGGTACAGAGCTAAAAAAACGTTTGCCACAAATATGTAAACTGAATGAGCTGAACTAAATTTTTATCCTTGTTTAACTGCGTAGACAATTACACGTAACATAAGTCGGTTCGTTTTTAATTATAAATAACATTTTTGCTTGCTTAAGTATAATGCAATTTAATAATAAAGAACTTTGTAAATTGTTTAAAAAACATACTAATTAAACAAAATTTTTAAAGGTCACTTAACACACAATTTAATTTATACAATGACTTTTTAATAAAAACAATAATAATGTTTGAAACTTACTTTAAAGCTCTGGAGCCTCGACACCCTGTCTTTGCAAAAAACTAAAAAAATAATATCAAAAATATATAATATACCGAAAAATGTGCAATTCCTATATAAAAAAAGTACAGAAAAGGTGGCCTTTATAATGAGCCTCTCCATTTAAATGACATTCTCCACTATAATGGCATAGTAGCCATTTTAATTCGGCAAGTTAAAATGGAGAGGAAGCTATTATAATAGCCATTTATTGACTTAATTTCACTTCATATATACTCACAAGTCTAATACTGTCCGGGCCGCACGAGTGTCCTCGCGTTGGTTTAATACTGTCCGACACGCAGAAACTCGTGCGGCCCGGACAGTATTAGACTTGTGAGTATATAAGAAGTGAAATTAAATCAATAAATGGCTATTATAATGGCTTCTTTTCCATTTCAACTCGCCGAATTAAAATGGCTACTATGCCATTATAGTGGAGAGCGTCATTTAAATGGAGAGGATCATTATAAAGGCCACCTTTTTTCTACTTTTTTATATAGGAGTTGCACATTTTGCGGTATATTATATATTTTTGTTAATATTAAACAATCATGAGTGGAATGAGAACGCCATTATTATTTAAAGAACACCAAAGAGAACGCTATTGCAGAAGTTATTTAATTACTGTTTTTTCTAAAACATATATTTGTATGAAAATACAAAGCGAATTCCGCAGTTTTTTTGCTGTCATTCTTTTAGACTCTTTTTATCAACTCTTAATTAAAAAAAATTATTTTTTTTTGATAAAATCTTTGGAAAAAATAACTTCTGCAAAAATAGATCTCAGTAGTAGAAATGTAAACAAATATCTTCTTGTCTTTTTTATTCCGCTCTAGCTTAAGCAATTCACTTGAAAACATGCGTTGATCATTTAAAACAAGACAAACAAAATGTGCTTTTAAAACCCAAAAACATACAATTGTTAGATTCTTCATTGTATGATTAATTTACGCATTTAAATCTGAATATAGAGTGGTGAGTAAATAAAATGATCCAACAACGGATCATTGGGAGTCTTCAAATCCGACCATTACACAGTAAGTTTTATTTTCCTAAGCCTAAACAAAACCAAAAAATAAGCTAAACTTTATAATAATATTTTAATAATAGTCTGCTTAAAAAAAATACCGATAAATTTAAAGCTAAACTTTATCATAATATTTTAATAATAGTCTGCTTAAAAAATACAAAATAATTTACTTTTTAAAAAGGCAAGCAATTGTTTTTCGGAAAATATTTTACTAAAATGTTTTTACAAGGTTATTAATAGCAGTACTATTTGCAATTATTTTTGCAGTTATTTTTTCAGTGAGCATTATTAAGAATTCACTTTTCCTACACATCAAGAAAAATAACCACAAAAATGTTATGACAGCACAATCAAAGCATAACAGCAACCCCAATGTTTATTGTCTTTTAAATGCTTAAAGCATTTATGACCTACATAAGGCCCTTGTTAGAAATTGAAAGCTTCATGTGCATGTGGTCGGTCCCCCTTCTTACAAAAAGATATTAGTTGTATTAAAAAGGTACAACAGGTGTTTAGTAGTAGTAGTAGACTTCATGCTAGATGTCATTTCCTTATGTTTCTTATAAAGATCTGCTTAATGAGTGAAACCTTGAAAGTCTTGAAGCCTTGAAGTCTTAAAACCTTGAAGCTGTATTTTTAAGCAGTAATATTTTATATTACCTGTGCAATAAATAAATAAATAAATAGCTTCTCAGCATTTTTAAAGCTAGTTATTATTTTTTTTTAAAAGGCGCAAAAATGTAGACAAATAACACGAAAATGTCAAACATGAAATTATTATTTTTTATGAGTTCTCAATAATTTTTTTATAATTTTATTTTTTATAAGTCAGTCAAACAAACTAAATGATTTTTAAGTAAAACAATAACTATTGTTATGCAATAAGTTTATCCCGCTTTATGCGGGAAGGTTTTGTTTTTTGCTTGTCAGTACCCTAGTGTCCCCCTTGCCTTGCATAATGAATCGATTTTGCTGCGAGGTTGTAGTGAACGCAATTTTTGTAATCCCATCGCAGCACCTTTGTGTCCAGTACCCTCGTGTCCAGTACCCTTTCGTCCAGTGCCCTCATGTCCAGTACCCTCCTGTCCAGTACCCTCGTGTCCAGTACCCTCGTGTTCCGTTCCCCTTGTTTATACTTCAAAGCATTTATATTTAAAGCACAAATCCAAAGTTTAAAGTCTAAAAGACAAAAATTCAAAGGACACAATTCAAACTTAATTTTTAAACCTGGGGCCTATTTCATAAAGACGTTTGTAAATTTTCGTTTTACAAATCTCTGCCTATTTTTTGTAAAATACATGATAGAGGATATACGACAGGGAGAATATTGATCAATCAGCGGAAATGAAATGACGTGACTGCGACCAATCAGCACAGAGAAGTGCGCGGAGATGTTTCCCCTATAGATTACAAGTCGAAAAAACCTTTATCGGGAATTTTACAAAAAATAGGTGGAGATTTGTAAAATAAGAATTTGCAAAAATTTTTATGAAACAGGCCCCTGTTCATACTTTGTTCAAAGTCTCCAAAGGATACTTTTCGACAAACAAAAGTTTTAAAAGGATATGTTTTAGCTAACATTTGTTTTAAAAGACAATATTTTGAAATGGTAAAAAAACCTTGGATTGTTTTAAAATCTTTGGATTTACCGTTTGTACAGTTTGAATGAAGTATGAAGAGGTTTTCGAATTTTTTTGACTTTGTTTTTTGGTTTTTTTGATTTTTTTGACTTTTTTTTGATTATAAAGCAGCATTTCTGCTTTTAAGACCAAACTGAAAGCTTTCAGAATAATAAACGAAATTTGATTTAGGTATCTATATTAACTACAGAAAATGCGGAAAAAATTTAAGCAGCGAAGATTATTATCAAAATGAAAAGTGCAATCAGCTGCAATTTTACAAAGATAATTACGAAATGGTAATTATATTAGTTAATGACAATGATAATTATTAATTATAATTTTAATTACTATTAATGGTAATTGTTTTAGTTTCGCTTATTTTATAAAAGAACACCTATCATCTCTTTTTTTTCTATTTTTCTTTACTAATTTTTTTTATGATGTGTTGAATGCACGCTGTTTTAACGATTTTTCGCCAAATTAATATCAATACTAATACGCCAGTTTTGCTTCCTGCTCGAAATGTGTAGGAGTTTGATCGTATTGTTATATATTAAATGTCTGCCATTTTTTATCCCTTACTTTTGACCTAAATTTTTTTTTGGTTGATTCCCCAGGGTTAAGGGTGACTAAACACAAATGCCAAAAAAATTTTAAAAGTTTTTTTTTCAAAAGCATTAAAAACGTAAAATTTATCAAAAAATAACGACTATTTATTTTATGTTTGTGTCAAAAAACTTAATATTAAGCTTATAATTAGCCGTCAAAAATGACGAATTTAAAATTTGAAAGCATTCCAAGCCCGTATGCTGGCAGCAGCAAATCTCTAAATTTAAAAGTTTTACAAGAATAATAAACTTTGAAAGATCAGTTTAAATTTTTTTGGTTTATTTTGATTTAAATCATTAAAAAATGGTCCAAATAACCCCATGAAAATATAGTAAATTTTCGTTAGAATTTGAAAATACTTCCTTACGCCATGGAAATTTTTGTCATAACGTCGTAATTGATCATTTTAATGACTTTTCTGCAATTAAAATGACGCAATTCAGACCAGATCGGGGATTCAAACGTTTTTACATGAAAAATAGCATTACTCCAAAAATTTAAATTTAGATATTGGCAAAAGTTGGGAGGCAGTTATTAGAAATCTGTTTTTGTGTTGAAAATCGTCATTTTTGACAGCTTATTGTAAGCTTAACATTAGGTTTTTTGACACAAACCTAAAAAAATCGTGATTTTTTGATAAATTTTTGTGCTTTGAAAAGAAATTTTGAAAAAAAAAACTTTGGCATTTGTGTTTGCCCCTCCCCCCTAACCCCCGGGAGATCAACCCTCAAAAAATTTTAGTTCAAAAGTAAGGGAACAAAAATGGCGAACATTATATAACAATGCGGGGTGGTGTAGAGTTCCTCCTCGTGGTGCCTGGCGGGCAACGTTAACACTAGCTTTTGTCATGAGATTTGAAGAATAAAGCGGTAACACGTTTTGTTTTATAAAACTAGGATGGAAACAATGTTAGCGGCAGAACGCTCCACAACACCTATTACATGACACAGTTTACTGTGATCTGTCTTCCCTCTCTGTGTACCAGCATAGAAGATGTGGCAACCACAAATATTGCAGACATTGTAACATAACACCCACAAAATATGTATAATAATACTACATAGTAGCATGTAGAGTAAAAGGTTTGTTTTTTAATTTTTAAAAAAAGTTTATTTGGTGGGTAAGTTGTTGTGCTTATGTTTATTGGTTAACACCTTTATTTTTAAATATATATTTACACAAAAATTACTATATATAAAGTGGTTGTCACCTCAGTGACTTGTTATAAATACTTAACAAAACTGAGGGGAATGGCCAAATACCAAATACCAAAGTATATAACAATATGATCACACGTCAAGCAGGAAGCAAAACAAAAGCTAATCTTTTTGCAGTATATTAATTTGGCGAAAACCAGGCGCATTCAATGCATCATAAAAAAATTGAGCAAGCTCATTTCGTTCAAATTTAAAAAAAAAATTTAAAAAAGTATGTTCTAACAGCGTACCAAATGGCGTTTCTTATCTCGTACTAATAAAAAAGTTTTGTTTTTTGGGACCAGAAGTCGCATTCTGACGCGCGGCGAAAAGTTATCGCGGGATAACTTTTTTTAGTGCTTAAGAACTCTCCGGAAAGTTTTTATTGCAGAGCGTTCAGTAGTAAACCATTTGCAATAAAGAACAAAAATTACCTATTTTTATTTACACAAAATTTATTTTTGAATTATTATACTTATAGAGTATTATAATATTTTAAGATATTTGAATGACGAAAATTTGACTAATTAGCAAAAAGCAGGCTACAAATTCTGTTTACAATAATGATATTTTTTGAATTTATGTGAAATAAATTTTAAAAAAAATTATAAAAAAAATGAAAAAAACATTATTAAAATCAAACGAAAATTATGGCCAAATAGGTTTTATGTGGAATCGATCTCTGGACTTTTCAAAAATTTGACGACGCGCTAACTGACTATGCCTCTGCAACCATGGTTTTATGAGCTCTAAAAGCGATTTATAAACAAACCCTCTGAAATAAATCGATAAGCGCACGACAGAACGATTTATGCGTTAAAAAATGCAAAAAATATTATGGCCTTCCAAAAATTATAAATTTCAATTGAAATATACTATCTGGAGCTTTAAATTTTATCAAAATAAACTAAATCGAAGTCTCACCACAATTTTAAAAAAAATTAACCCCTATTTTTTATGGAAATTTGTATATTAAACCATAAATACAAAAATATTTCCATAAATTATTACGTACGTGAGCTAGGATAACAATTCCTCTTTATTGGAAGTATTTTCCCTAATAAATAATGATTAGTGCATATTTCTAAGGGTTTTTAAAAAAATTTGTTGCAATCTGATTTTTAATATTAATTATTTCAGCTACTGCCAATAATATAATAAATGTGCACTTTATAATTGTGGTATTTTTGCCTTTTTAACACTCATATTAATTTTTTATGGAAATATTTCTGTGTTTCATGAGATCTGGTATGCCAAAAATCGCGATATTCCATACTAAGAAAACTGTACCCTAGGTTAAAATCCGAGTAAATTTTTTCAATTGTTTTAGAGATAAGAATTTATCCAACTCGAAAAGTCGGTAAATATATCTCCCGTTGGATTAATTTATAAAAAATAAGATACGCGCATTGACTATTTTTTTTTATTTTGCGTAAGGTGGTTTTGCGGTGGGAGAAAAAAATTTTAAAAAAATCATGGCCTTCATTTTCACTCCCATATGCGGCAGTCTTATTAATTTACAATATATATTATTTTTTTTTAATAATAATAATATTAATTTTCATTGGAATGGATTTATTGGGATAAATGTAAGTGTTTCCTCAGAATGCCACCCCAGGTTTTTTTCAGGGCATTGGCCGTAGTTATAACGTCATAGATAAATAGTTTTTTTCTAACCGTTTTAAAAGATCGGTAAGAATCTGACCTATGCTCCGATATATGTCCCGTACATATTCTACCTTCGGTTACAGAGACATAACCTCCAAAGTTTGAGTTTTGTCGCCAGTCCACATTATTTTTGTATAGATTATTGACGCGTCCTAGTTAAACCGCATGTAAGTATATCCGGCACTCAGCACGGTATTTACTGTAATTAAAAGTTGATGTGAGGTTTTGTAGTAATTATCGTGCTAGATCCCGGCTATATTTACATGTTAAATGAAAGGTGAGCGGTTTAACTATGATGTGTTTATAAAATATTGCAAAAATGCTTTTGGTGGGAGGGGATGTGGGGATTTCTCAACCCATTGCAATGGCAGCAGCACGCTAACATT
Source organism: Microlaimidae sp. YZB2_3 (assembly GCA_030248175.1). Taxonomy (NCBI): domain Eukaryota; kingdom Metazoa; phylum Nematoda; class Chromadorea; order Desmodorida; family Microlaimidae; species Microlaimidae sp. YZB2_3. The sequence continues at coordinate 83,760 of JASAMX010034029.1, forward strand.
TTGCGCCACAGCGACATGTGGTGTTTCCTAAATAATGTATTAACGGAGCTTCTTTATTAAATTTAAAAACACACGCACAACATATTTGTGTTAAAAACACGAGAATTAAATTTGGCCTTTTAAAAATCCTAAATTTCCAAATAAACGCATTATCTGGAGCCTTTAAACTCACGTCCCGCCGGATTTTGGAAAAATTAAACCATATTTTTATGGAATTTTCCGTAATACAAATAAATACAAAATTTTTTTAACATTCTTGAAACAAAGTATAAATGTTTGAATTGCTTTGCATTGAAAATTGTTTTACAACTGAACGCTGCTGAATATTTTTTGAGGTTTAAATTTTTTTGTTGCAATTCTTTAATTTTAATTATTCTAACCGTTTAATTGCTATTAGCATTGTGGAGATTACAATCATGGTCTTTTTGCCTTTTTAAATATTTTTAGTCATATTGCTATATTGCTAGTGTTGTGATAGTTAACCAAAAATCAAAGTAGGTAGTTAAGTAGGTAGTTAACTACATTAAAAATTATAAGTAGGTAGTTAAGTAGTTAAATAAAATTACAAGTAGGTAGTAAGTAGGTAGTTAACTAATTGCAATTTTTAAACTAGGTAGTTAAGTAGTAAGTAGTTAAGTAGGCAGTTAAGTAGTTAATCCTTTACCTTAAGATATACTCGCCTTAGTAAGAATGAAATATTAAATTTTTAATGTAAAAAACACTTAGTCATTCCTTTAATAATTAACAATTTTCATATTTTATCGGTTTTTGCCAGTTCCTTATGTTTAGCAATATTTAGATAACGGCTGGACAGATAATATAACATAATTCAAATTCAAGAAGTTGTTTACAAGAAAAAATAATTTATTGTTAAGTTAACAAATTTTGCTGACGTATTTTGAAAATTTATTTTAAAAGGTTTTGTATTTTTTACCCACTTTATTTTATAACAGTACTGATGGGCTAGAGTTCGCAAATATATCTAAAAACTTTAACGATTTTAATTAGGTTCATAAACTATAAAGCACTTTGTGTATAAAATCACTGCTAAGTGGCGAAATATCGATTTTTATTGAAGACTCGCAGCACGTGCAAATTACTGCAGATTACTCTACACGTTGCCATATTTTGTTTCAAACAGCTGTGAGCTATGTAATATCGCCCCGCATATATTGATTCTTTGTGTAAAAACACTAAATACTTGACTGCTTACTTCACTAACTACTTTCTGCCTACTTTGCTGACTACTTTCTGCCTAATTTTTAACTACTTTGTTAACTACTTGTATTAACTACTTTATTTTTTGAAAGTAGGTAGTTAGTAGGTAGTTATCTACTTTTAAAAAAGAAAGTAGGTAGTTAAGTAGTTAACTACTTAAGTAGTTATCAAAGTACTATATATTGCATACCGAAAATGATTCTTCATACATATGAAAAATGTCTGGAAATACTTTATTTCTGTCTTTCTTCATGCTAAAAAACGTCCGTATGTCTATAAAGTCAACCTTACCATAAAAATTATCGCAACTATCAAAAAATTTTAAACTATATTTAACGACTTTTTCTCATTTAGAAAATTTATAAACCAAGCAAAGTGGTTATTAACGAAAGCAAGCAAGTTTATCTTTAACTTAACGCTTCAATTATTTTACAAACATTTAATCTAAAAAAACTGGACGGTAATTTTTTGGATTGGTTTAAGAACCCTTTTTAAGAATTGGTATTACAAAAACGGTTTTTCCATCATTTGGTAAAATACCTAAATCAAAAGATTTTTGGATTATTTTTGATATTGGTTTTGCAATAACAACTGCAAGACGCTTCAATCTACAACGTCGGTCTGTCGATAAAGTCAAACTTACCGTTAAAACTTCTTAAATACTATTAAAAAGCTTGCAGGCATGCTTTACAATATTTTTTGTATTTTAGAAACTTTATACACCAAAAAACCTGATTATTAACAAACAGATAAACGATGAAATTCCGCCAGAAAACGTCCTGAAAATTCAAGATACAAAACAAAATCAAGAAATTCTCAAAGTGCCAATATATAAGATGCGACAAGATTATAGGTTGGAGCTTGAAAATAAATACAAATTTTGCAAAGTAATAACATATTTTTAGATTTATAGCTTGTAAAAGATAAAAAAATCTATAGTATATCTTAAAACATTAGTATTCAGTGGTAAACTTTTTTGGCCATTACAAACTTTTTATAGCAAATATGGCGAATTCGCCAATATATCATTTGACTTTGTTTACATAATTTTTATACCAAAATTATGTAGCTAAAGTAATAAATGTCTGATTAAAAAACACAAAAAAATACTATACAAAACTCAATATTGGTGGAAATTTTTTCTACCACAGGTGATGTTCAATACAAATATAATTTCAAGGCTAAAAAGAATAGCCACAATTGATTTAAAAAATCTGTTATCGATTGTAATAAGGTTTTATAACATAAAATTTATAAAACTATCTTGACAGTCTGCTCTGAGCATTGCCCTATATTAGAGGTCATAGTTTATTTGGTTTTCCAAAACCACCATTGCCAGCATGGTGGGGTAATTGCCACGCTGTGTTGTGTGAACACCGGCTTGCACCCTGGCATTTAAAGAGCTCTAAAATGTCATATGGTTTTCGTTATCACGTGATCAAATTTTGCTCCGTGGGAGAGGTTGTCGGAGGAGCTAAATATTAACGCCGTTTAGAGGTCCCACCCTCACATACTCATGGAACACTTTTAGCATGGAAAATTTTTTTCAGAACCAGTTGACCATGGGCTTTCATAAAAAATGGACTCTTCACCAGGGTTGCCAGATCAGGGGAAATTCCCCTAGTTTTGGGGAAATTTTTTGCTAGTTAAGAGAGAAAATTGCCACTTGGGGGTTGGGGGAAAAACTTGGGGGAATTCGTCAAAACTTGGGCGGATTTTCAGGGGATTTTGCAAATTTTAATGGTTGAAAGGCAAACTCTGATTTACTCGACAGACTTCTTTAAGGTTAAGCCTACAAGTTCCTAAGCATAAGCGAATGCTGGAAATTTTTATCGAGCGGTCTGACAAATAAAAAAATAAACTGAGTAGTTAAAACTCTTTGAGTTTAAAATGAGTGACATAGAAATACTTTATAAAGTAAATTTGAACAAAATGTTGCTGTATTGGTTTTCCACCTTGTTTTTTGTGGTATTATTTCATCAAAAACAATAAAACTGAATCAATACCGAAACAATGGAAATTTCACCAATGATTTCAAAAATGTTACAGATGATAAAGGATATGTACCACCTCCTGACGCCGATAAATTTCAACAAAAACGTGAAAGTACCAGAAGACATCAAAAATCAAAAAACACCTGAAGAGGAAATCAAGGAAACAAAACCTTTAAATATTGTATCCTCAACTTACACGTTTATATATATCCCTTTACTTTTATTTCTGTGATCTTTTTATATTATCTAACTATCATATTATTTTTTTAGTTTAAATTTTATTTTTTTGGTTATTTCCTTTTCATTATTATTATTATATATTATTCTCATACAAAATGTAAAACTCACATCTGCTTTCTAAAATCCTCTGATAGGGGTGGGGCTTTGACTAACATTCTACATTAACAACAGTGTTGATATATGGTGGTAGGCGGCAATATGGAATTAATCCATCGATCCATCGCCGGCCGCTTCAGCTATAAAAAAAACTGCGCGGAAAAAGTTTAGGTTGTTTTTTTAGGTTTCGCTCAGGCTTAGAAACACATAAGCATAAGCTTAAAAAAGCTGTTGAGTGAAATTCGTCACGTGAATCAGAGTTTGCCGTTGTAAATTTTTAATAAAATATAATAATCAAGTCATTTGTTTTGTTTTCTTTTTTAATGAAATTTGAATATTGATATTGATTTTAATATTAATACAATAAAAGTTTAATATTTTATTACAACCTGTCGAGTTGGGACCCAGAAGGCTTTAGTCGACCCACCCGGTGGATACAGGAAAAAATAAAACTATATTGAAAAAATTATATTGATCTTTTTTTCTTAAATTAATATATATGAATATACATAAATATTGTTATAACCTGTATTTATGATAAAATGAAAATTGAATATTTATACAAAGCATATTTTTTAAATTTTTAATAATTATTCTATGCTTAATACTGTAATTATTTGCATTCATCAGGCTATTATTTTTTTTGTTTTGTAAAATCAATCACTAAGATTTCAAAATTTAATATTAACACAATATTGTAATTTGTCAAAATTACGTTAAATTGTTAGAAGAGTCAAGGTAGTTTAAAATATTTTTAAAACAAGTGTTTTTAATCTAATTTAAGTTATTTTTTAATAAATTAATTTTATGTATAATAAAACTATAATAATAATTATTTTAAAATTAGTTTTTAATAAATTAATGCGTCATAAACTTATTAGAAATAAAAACGTGTATCTATTATTTTTTAAAAACAACAAACAAAAGTTTGCGTAATAAATAAATGCTAGCGGGACACTCAGCATCACGGGAGAGTCTTTAGGATCTAAGGCAACTTCTTTTGCCAGACAGCCCTTTTGAATGGGCAAAAGGATCTAACGCCTCCCGCAAAGTAAGGGAGAGCGCGGAGGTAACAATTGCTCATGCCATTTTCACGGGACGACTCTCCACCATCTGCCAATCAGCGCAAAGAATCGGCGTCCATGAAAAAAATGTCCTTAGTTGTCAAAAATTCAAATTCTGAATCCTTATTGGCTGACTTTCTGAGACCTCCTAACACTAAGCAATTGCCAATTCATGGAAGAAGTTTAGTCCCTTGCGCTCGTTTCGTGGGCCATTGCGGCCTGACCCACAATTCCATGACAATCCCGTACAACATGAATTAAAAATCACTACTATCAATAATACAATACATTAATAACAAAGTACAAAATATAATTCTTTTTTAATTGAAGTTCAAAAAACCAGTTACATAAAATTTACAAAAATTATGATAAAATATGTTATTACAAAGGCTTAGAAGCACTAAAAAACTATTATAACAAAATATAACAAAATAAAATTTAAAAAATAAACCCTCCCACAATAAGGTTTTGCTTACTAAGCTCAGACTCAGAACTGGTGTGAGATAGATAAGACCCTCTTAGTTTAATGTATAAGAGGAAAATAACCAAAGATCTGTGCACAGTCTGGAAATGCCCCCGGTTTATTGGAAGAGTTTCTCCCTCTCGTTTTATTGCCTCTCGTCCAAAAATGAAAAGTACCAAAAATTATGGCGCCATTTTGACCTATTATGACGCCATCATCGCAAAATTTTAGCAGTTTTTAGCCTATTTCAATGCATTTTAAGTCATTTTAGACCTATTTTTACTTAAATTTGTTTTTTTGTTATTTTTTTCTTTTGTATTTTTTTCCTTTTTTCGCCTGCTTGCCGCCCCCCGTTTTATTGCCCCCATTTAAAAAATGTTGCCCCCTCGTGTGCCCGCTGTTTGGAATGGTCCTCCTCCAATAAAACCCTGGGGGGACAGTGCACAGGTCTGCAACCCAAAAGAAAAATAGAAGGAATGATGATATAAAAAAAGTGAAAATGGAATACAAAAAAATTGTAACACAAATAAACCGAAAATAGCAGAGCCAAGCCAAAGTATAGAAGAAGGACAAAGTAAAAAAAAGGGCACAGCAAGTTTAGACTAAAAGATGGAACTATAACAAAACATATGTAAATTTATGAATATATATATATATATATATATATATATATATATATATATATATATATATATATATATATATATATAAATAAAGATATATATATATATATATATATATATACATATACATATATATATATACATACATATACATATATATACAACAAACAGAATATTTAAGCCAAATCACTACACTAATAAAACTTACCTAAACAAAAGCTTTCACTATCCAACAATAAAATACTTTAAACAAAAAAAAATCACTGCCAGACTGTCTTAAAAGATGGCCTGAAACTACTTTTTGAGCAGAAGCAGACGAATTGTTTTGAAAGAAAAGATATTCACACTTAGACCAATCCCTTCTTTCAGCAATTTACCTACATTAACTTCTAAACTATAGAACTTTTACCTTTCACAAGCAATCGTTAAAATATCAGCTCACACTGATAACACCAATATGTTAACAACGGCATTGAATTATAATTAAATTGGAGGAAAGATCTAACCAAATATGTCAATCAGCTTAACTATTAAAAAACACTAAGCAAATGTTTCTTTTTTCATACCATCAACTACAATATTAAAAATAAAATAACATTAACAATAAGCAATTATCTTTTGAACAAAATACAAAAATCATTGGGGTCACATTTGGATAGGGATCGACCGGGGCCCTGGCCCCCGCCCCAACCCGGCTTGCTTCTGCACTTTTTTTCTTTCCCGGCTCCGGCAAACGCAATTTTCTTTACCCCCGCTCTGGCCCTGGCCTTGGCAATTTAGCTGTCAAATCAACTGGGGCAAACCAGGATAAGGACCCTTAAAAATTCAAATTTTAAATCACCTTTTACAATTTTAGACATTCATAAATATATAAAATTTTATTTAAGGTAGAACATCACAGTTATGACAATTTTTACACTAAAATTTAGATATCAACTTAGATATTCATTTTTTGTCAGACAAAAGTATAGTGTGATCAAAAGCTCAGATTGTGATGTATTAAACGGTAATAGTTTCATCGTTTACCGGTTGTTCTATTTTGAGATATAGTTTAATGAATTTAAAGCTCAAAAACAGTTTTTGGCAGTTTAAAAAATTTGATTCGCTCAGTTTTTGCTGCAATTTTATAGAAAATTAATAAAAAATATAGGGAAACTTTTAGAAGTAGTTTGGAGTAAAACGTAATTCAAAATTTTAAGCAAATTAAAAAAAATCGAAAATGTTTTTAAAGAAATGCAAATAAAAAAAATCCTGAATTAGTTTTTTAATTAAATACAATTTAAATTATTGATTAGACTTGTGTTTAACTATTTCTAAACTTTTATTAAAATTTGAGCAAATCAATTTTTTAATTTTCATTTAATTTTTTTTGATTCGACGCTGAAAAGCTACATTTTGAAACGTTTGTTTAAAGTTAGCTTTTACAAGAGAAAACTCGGATGGGCCAGTAGCTAAGTGGTTAGAGCGTTGTACTGTGATCCTCAGAGCCATAGGTTCAAGTCTCCTCTGGGCATTGTTTTTAACTTTTTTTTTAATTTTTAACTTTTTAGTTAAAAAATGTGTTCATTATTCAAGATACGCCAAATAAAAAATGAAAAATGTATTATATTTTTTACATGTATTTTATTGCTTTCATTTAATGGGCCTTATGTTTTTAATAAATCTCAAGAAATTACAAAAGTAGTGCAAAATCACAAAAACAATTTCATTGTCAAAGTTCACGTGACATTGATTCTATGATTTTTTGCTAAAAAATAAGTTAGCTGATTAAAATGACTAAAACTAACAACATGACACAAGCTAGAAAGCGAACATAGTCGCTTGTACTCGCAATAATTTAATTATTTTACCTTTTTTAAAGCATTTTTAATTTCAAAAAAAGTAGTTGTGAAGAAGCTTTAAAACTGCTTTAATAATTTAAAATAAAAAGGTGCGTTTTAACCCCTCCTGTATGTTTAGACGGAAAAATGTTGAATAGACACATGTAAGCGAAGTTTTAAAAAAGATGTTTCTTCAAAATAATATTCTTGAAAATTAGCATTTTTTTGGATTTAAAGTTAGATTTCTACAATTATTAACATTTTCGATTTATTATAGTATAAAGAAATTTCGCTATTATGTAAAATATTTTTTTATATATGCATCCAATTTTGATTTTATTTCTTTTATTTTTTAATCAAAACATACTCCCCGTCATAAAAATGCTTTAACAGTTTAACTTTTATGCTTTAAAAGTAATAAGAATGATTAGTGGGATTAAGTATAATATTGCTTTAAACTTGAATATATTTCTAATACTTACGTAAAGTGACAATTTCAAAAATTGCGTTAAATATGGGATCTGGTCACCATCGCATTAGTTTCGCCAATCACTAAAATTAAAGGTAAACCCAACGTGGCTGCGACAGTTGTTTGTTGGATTAAAAAATGGCCCCTATTCAGTAACCATTAAAATCACGAGAATCTGACGTCACTTTATCAGCCAATGAGCGTCGATTTAATACGATAATAAAGTGACGTCAGATTCTCGTGATTTGAGTAGTTAGGTAATGGGGGCATTTTTAAATCCAACAAACAAATATTTCAGCCACGTTGGGTTTACCTTTAATCTATATATAAATAGACGTAATGTGTGTGTGTGTGTGTATGTTTGTGTGTGTATGTGTGTGTGTGTGTGTGTGTGTGTGTGTGTGTGTGTGTGTGTGTGTGTGTGTGTGTGTGTGTGTGTGTGTGTGTGTGTGTGTGTGTGTGTGTGTGTGTGTGTGTGTGTGTGTGTGTGTGTGTGTGTGTGTGTGTGTGTGTGTGTGTGTGTGTGTGTGCGGGTGCAGGTGCAGGTGGGGGTGCGGGTGCGTGTGCGTGTGTGTGTGTCTGTGTGTGTGTCTGTGTGTATCTGTGTGTGTATGTGTGTGTGTGTGCGCGCGTGCATGCGTGCAGTTGTGTGTTGTGTGTGTGTGTGTGTGCGCGCGTACGCATATATGCATGCATTATTCTGTGTTATGTGCACGCATTTGTGTGTGCGCATGTGGTATCTGTGCGCATGTGTGTGTGTGTGTGTGTGTGTGTGTGTGTGTGTGTGTGTGTGTGTGTGTGTGTGTGTGTGTGTGTGTGTGTGTGTGTGTGTGTGTGTGTGTGTGTGTGTGTGTCTCTGTGTGTGTGTGTTTGTGTGCGTGTGTGTGCGTGCGTACGTGCAGGTGTGTGTGTTTGTGTGTGTGTGCATTTACATACATGCACCTGTGTATGTAGGTGTCGTGTGTATGTGTACATACATGCACTTGTGCTTGCGTGCGCACATGTGGCTGCGCGCGTGTGCATGTGTCTGTCTCTGCGTGTGTGTGGCTGCGCGCGTGCGCATGTGTCTGTTTGTGTGTGTGTCTGTGTATCTGTGCGCATGTGTTTGTCTGTGTGTGTGTGTGTGTGTGTGTGTGTGTGTGTGTGTGTGTGTGTGTGTGTGTGTGTGTGTGTGTGTGTGTGTGTGTGTGTGTGTGTGTGTGTGTGTGTGTGTGTGTGTGTGTGTGTGTGTGTGTGTGTGTGTGTGTGTGTGTGTGTGTGTGTGTGTGTGTGTGTGTGTGTGTGTGTGAGAGTCTTTGTGTTCCCTAATTCTTCCCTAACCACCCAACTGATTAAGCTGAATGAGATATCGTTGGAAAGCTCATACCTCAAGGAATATCGTAAGTGGGTTGAAATTTTTAAACAACTTACATGGACATCTTTATACTAGACAACCCGTTTTCACCAAAGGGATTTTGGATTTTGGAACTTAAAAAAATTTTTGTCTAGGAATTGGCTTAAACTTATTGGTAAGAGTAATTAGCCAATTAGTAAGGACATTTTTATACTGGACAACTTTTTTTTTTCACTAAAGAAGGGAATGACATTGCTCCCCAACCACAAAACTAATTGAGCTAAATGAGATATCATTGCAAACCTTAGAGTCCGGGAAATGTCATAAAGAGGTTCAAATTTAGAAAAATTTTGCATGGACATATTTAGCCTGAACAACACATTTTCACAAAAGGGGAACCTATGAACTTTGGAAATGGAAAATTTTTCGTCTTTGAATTCACTCAAACTAATTGATAAGATTAAGTAGCCTTAATGTCTTAAAAGGATTAAATGTTAAAAAAATTAATGGAAATTTAAAATCTGGACAAACCAATTTCACCAGAAGGGCCCCATAAATTTTAAATGTTAAATTTATTTTTATTGCTAATAGTTGCTATTTTCATTTCTTATTATTACCAATAGATATTAGTAAATTGAAAACCAGCGTATCATATTTTTTTTGGCAAAAATCAATATAAACATTACGTTGAATAACGAATTTTCTTAAAAGTTGGGATGGTCCTTCCTCCTTAACTACAAAAAATTGGCCTAAATGAGATATCATTGGAAAACTTACAGCTCAGAGAGTGTTGTAAGGGGGTTAATTTTTAAAAAAAATAACATGGACATCTGTATGCTGGACAAACTATTTTTACCAAAACGACGGAAGGGATCATCCTTGCTAACTACTAAACGAAGTGAGTTAAATGAGACAGCGTTACAAAGCTTACAATTCAGGGAACTATCATAAAAGGATTGAATTTCGAGAAATTAGCAAATTAATCTGAAAAATACTGAAAATTATTTTCAGCCCTATGGATGACACGAGCTACTTGTATTTAAAATTGCTTGTAAGTGTAGACTGATTTTTTCCAGGTTAACCTCACTGTTTGCTGTTTTCCGCAAAATTTTAACCAAAACCACACAATAGACTAGTTCAAGTCTTGTCTTGTAAACGGCCCTCAGATTAATTGTCTTGCAACCTATTTAAATCAAAAGTAAACACTTACCACATTACCGCAACGCATAAAGGTCAACGCAAAAAAACATCGCTACCAATCGATTCTCCGTTACATGTTGTATTTATCTATGTTCTGAATTTTAAGTCATATAAAGTTAAATTCAGCTTTTGGCTGAGAACTTTTACCTGCACCCACAAAAGGTGATACTTGGCGGATCTTTAAGCGATTGGCTTTAGAGCTGACTATCCGCTAGTGAACCAAGAGGTTGTACCCTTAGTTTTCTGAAGCGCCCGCCAGCTGGAACGTTTTTAACAAACTCCGTTTTCTAATGTTTCGTTGGGTTCATTACTCTAATTTTATAGTTAGTTGTAAAAGCAATCGCTCAAGTTATATAAATTTTCTTTGACCAAGTTATAAATAATTATTATATTGTCAAGTTAATAAATAAAACTTGCATATACGTCATGATCGACTCTAAATTTTGTTAGATTACAAAACTGTGATTATCCATCGATTCTTCGTTGTCAGTTGTATATGTGTTCCAAATTTCAACTTATATAAAGTTGATTTGGCCGAATTACAATTGCTTTAAACTAAATTTGCATATACGTCATGATAGACCGCACCATTTGTCAAATTATAAAATTGTGATTTTTAATCGATTCTTCATTGTCAATTGTATATATGTTCCAAATTTCAACTTTAATAGAGTTTATTTAGTCAAGTTATAAGTGTTTTAAATAAAATTTGCATATACGTCATGATCGACCGCATAGTTTGTAAAATCACAAAATCATGATTATCAATCGATTTTTCGATTTTTCGATTATCAATCAGTTGTACCCTTAGTTTTCTAAGGCCCCCGCCAGCTGGGACGTTTTTAGCAAACTCTGTTTGCCAATGTTTCGTTGGGTTCATTACTTCAATCCAATAATCAGCACTAAAGGCAATCGTTTAAGTCATATAAATTTTCTTTGGCCAAGTTATAAATGTTTTAAATAAAATTTGCATATACGTCATGAGCGACCCTACACTTTGTCGGATTACAAAATTGTGATTATCCATCGATTCTTTGTTGTCAGTTGTATCATGTTTTGAATTTCAAGTCATAGATTTTTTTGGCCGAGTTATAATTGTTTTAAATAAAATTTGCATATATGTCATGATCGATTTACACTTTTTCAGATCAAAAGACGTGATTATCAATCGATTCTCCGTTGTCAGTTGTATCTATGTTCCAAATTTCAAATCATATAGATTTTATTCGGCCAAGTTATAATTGTTTTAAATAAAATTAGCATATTCGTCGTGATGTACCGCGCAATTTGCAAGTTCACCAAATCGTGATTATCAATCAATTCTCCGTTGTGAGTTGTATCTATGTTTCGAATTTCAAATCATATAGATTTTATTCGGCCGAGTTATAATTGTTTTAAATAAAATTTGTATACATCATGATCAAACGCACAATTTGTCAAATCATAAACTCGTGATTATCAATCAATTTTTCGATGTCATTTGTATATATGTTACAAAATTCAACTTATATAGAGTTGATTCGGTCGAGTTATAATTGTTTTAAATAAAATTTGCATCTACATCATGATCGACCGCACAATTTGTCAAATCACAAAATTGTGATTATCAATCAATTTTCCGTTGTCAGTTGTATCTATGTTTCGAATTTCAAATCATATAGTTTTTATTCGGCCGAGTTATAATTGCTTTAAATAAAATTTGTATACGTCATGATAGACCGCACAATTTGTCACATCACAAAATTGTGGATATCAATCGATTCTCTGTTGACAGTTGTATATATGTTTTAAATTTCAATTTATATAGAGGTGATTCGGCCGAGTTATTCAAAATCAAAGAAAGCATTAGGAAGTTACTTACTTACTCACTTATTTACTCACTTACTTACTTACTACTCATCTGATAACAATATCTGGCGGCCCGCAGCCGCCGGAATTACAAAAAAATATAAGAATTAGAGCAATGAAGCACACTGTAAAATTAAAATATAGCCGTAATAGCTGAAAAGTGTTTTCTACCAAGCCTAACAAAAAAAACCACAAAATCTACAACACACTTATTTTATCTTCAGACTTATTTTACATTTGCTATCATTAAATAGCACCAGTTTAACGCGTTTATACACAAACCTCCGGCTGAAGTTTACAAATCTAAAAATTAGCTATCTAGATCTGCTAAAGCCAATTTTGACTGCATTGCGTTCCAGCTAGTGTCTAAATTTTTATCTTGCAAAAACAAAGTTATTAGTAAAATGAGCACTATATAATTGGAAGTAAATCAGAAATAACTCAGAAATAACACAGGACCCCACGACGTTTGTTATCTTCAACTCTACTCAAACTCATCAATTTTTTAGGTGTTTCCATGTACCCGCCTAATTTACCCATTAAGGGTAACTATTTTTTAGTTTTTCACTTCAAACACATTTTAATAAAATTATAAAAGTCATAAAATTTAACACAATAACCACGATTTTTACCCTAGTAATTTTATTTATGAGTTTATTTGATAAATTTTTTTATTTACTTATTTTTAATTTAGCTTACGAATTTACTCTTATGTGTAAATCTCTATCAGTAATTTTTATAAAATTGTTTTCTATCAATACACTATTATCATGTAAACTCATGTACTAAAAAACATCGCAAAACTCCTCCAATTTACTTAGAATATTTTGAAATAAAAAAAGATTCTTATTATAAACTAATGTAAGTAGTTTTTTGTTTTCAAGCACACACTTATGAAAAAAATAATTTTTAACCAATTGAATATTATACAATTAAGGCCTTTGTCATAATTTAAATATTTGGTAATTTAGTTATTTAATTTAATTTAATTTATTTAATTTCAGGTAACATGGAGATCTTTCCTCATTAATGAGCAAGGTGACCAAATATCATTTTTCATTCCAGTTTTAACCAAGGAAGCTCTAGAAATTTCCGAAGGTGTTTATACATCTGCGAAAACACTATACATATTTAATTTGGACCAAAAAGTACGTTTACTAAAGAACACATAATTAACCGTGGTACTGTAGCGAATTATAAACAAATAATTACCAATGACCAGTTTCACAAAACTTATAGTTACTTTTACATACCATATTTTCTATAACCATAATAAAAATGCATAATACTTTGAAAAAAGTTACGAGAAAACAAAAAAAATTGCAAAAATTTTAGCACTGAATTTTTTTATTTATTTTTTTTGTGAATAGAAACTTACTTTTTTTATTTCCAAAATGTTTTCATTTTAAGTCCAGACAAATCTGTGATGTTGGAATTTCCTGATTTTGTCTAACCTATGGTTTACAGTAGCACGATGGTCAAAACCCTTTCATTTAAAGAGAAGTTGTGCAGTCTTAAAGATTTTATTTATTTTTTTATTTTATTTATTTGAACTTTTATCAATATCAAGGAATCGACCAGAGCCGCGGCCACGGCCCCGGCCCCGGCTTGCCCCAGCACTTTTTTTCTACCTCGGCCCTGGCCCCGGCCCCGGCAATTTAGTTGTCAAATCAACCGGGGCGAACCGGGGTAAGGACCCCTAAGAATACAAATTTTAAAGTACTTTTTACAGTTTTAGACAGTGATAAATAATTAAAATTTTACACAAAGAGTTAATGTAATCCCTTCAATAGGAGGATATTAATTTTTCATATTTTAAGATTTTATTAAAACTCTATTTTAATAAGATTCATTAGTCGTTTTTCTAAAAATTTGACTTCTTAAGCTTTAAAAACCATTTTGTCGATTTTATTTACAAGATTAGGGTTTTACAATAGAAATCCATTCATGAGATGTATCAATAAATATTAGAGTTATTATAATATCATTGTTTATATCAAAAATATATAACCCAAGAGAATTTTCGGCTATATGTACAGTAAATTTTTTAACTGAATTAAAAGTAAAATAAGGCACATCTTACTTTTCGGCGCAAGCTACTCTTTGTGCACTCAATAAAAATTTTCCCGCACAGCGATATTTTGTACACCAAACTCGTTTTCCCCCACGTTTGCAAAATCGCTGCGTACAAAAAAAAATAGCAAAAATCGGTAATAATTGCTATTAATTTTGCTCATATGTGAGCTTTTCTATGAAAGTTTATTGTACAACAGGACATTTGTTTGGATTATATTCTATGCTTACTTTTAGGTGTTATTGAAACTGTTTTAAAATTAAGTAATCTTAAAGCATTTTTTTAAAACAAAAAAATTCAAGTTGATTTCTTGTTTTTATTTTAGCATTTTTAAATTTTTTGCTGAAACTACACTGGTATTCGTAAATTTTGTGTAGGGTGTATTTGGACTGGGTCCGCTTGATTTGGCAAGAAAACCCAGAGAAGTCACCCCACTTTTTTTAGCGAGTTTAATACTTTTATAAAGCTCAAAAGACACCAAACATGAATTTTTTACACAAGAAATTAGTATGAACTGTTTGTATTTAATTTGGAAAAAGTTTTCAAATAAAATTTGCTTAAAAAATCTATTAATACGTGTCGAAAATTAAATTAAATACTGGACACAGTCTAAAAGGTGTACTACCCGGTCCAGAGTTTTCTTGTCAAAAGTTACGGACCCAGTTTGTATAAACCCGGTCTAAAATTTTATGAATACTAGTAAAAGTGTTAGGTATTTAAATAGAAAATCCAGTAAAAATTATCTTTGAGCTTTTATATTAAAAAAATTGCTAATTTAGTTTAAGGTTTTTTTAATTATATTTTTAATAAAAGTAAGCATTATGTGTGGCGCGGGAGCGCCACGGGGCGATTTAGCTCCGTGGCGCCGCGCCAACCATAATTAGAGAACGTGGGTAAAATTTGAGATTCATGTTCATCTCCTTCTTCTTCTTCTTCTTCGTCTTCTTATTATTATTATTCTAACGCTCAATTCTTAAAATCGATATTCCTCCTTCGTTACTAATTGATCAAAAATAAACATGGGCTCTTTGGAAAGAAGAACGAATTACGCAACTTTCTTAGGAACCACTTTTTTATTTAGGTCCTTGTTATCGATTTATTGATCAAAATAATAAATTGAAAAAAATAGACAAATAAAAACTCCCAACCGCACAATAACAGCCTTTTGGCAAGAGCAGAGCAGACAACGAACAGACTCTCATAGAAACCGCACAAAAAAGCAGACCGGTTTTAATTGGTGGCAGAAACCGAACCAGTTCCCAGCGCCATATGCTTCAACCGCGCGGAAAATGTCGGAAACAACAGAGTAGGTTTTTTAATTCTTACATTACTGATGACAAAACTAATTCAAAGTTTTATTAAAAAAATAATAATAATGTGTCAGTGGGGCGGGAGCGGCACGTGGCGGTTTACCCCCACGGCACCCACAGCACCACAGAACACTATAATTAGAGAACGTTGGGAAAATTTTTAGTAATTTATGTTCATCTTCTTCTGTTTATTATTGGAATTCCAGCGCTCATTATCCTAAAATCAATATTCTTAATCGTTCACGTGGCGATTTAACCCTGCGGTACCACACCAACTATAATCAGAGAATCTGGATAAAATTTGTAATTTATGTTCATCTTCTTTTTCTAATTTTTTTATTCCAAAAAAAATAATTTCAATCATCAGTGGCCCAGGAGCGCCCACTGCGATTTAGCCCCACGGCACCGTCACAACTTTTACTAGAGCACCTGGTAATTTTTTGTAATTCATGTTTATCATCTTTTTCTTCTTATTATTATTTATACTTCAAAAAATTTAAGTCCAATCATCGGTGGTGCAGGGGTGCCACACTGCAATTTAACCCACGGCACTGCGCCAACTATACTTAGAGAACGTGAGTAAATTTTGTAATTCATGTTCATCATCTTCTTATAAACATATGTCATTGCGTAGCTAAAACTATAGTTTATTAGGCTATTTTTTAATTTAATTCAAAAAAAGTGATAGACTAGCCTTGAAAAATACGCTAAAAATAGAGCAGGAAAAAGGGACGATTTTTCCCCGGGCGTATGTTTAGACAGAAAAGATGTGGACTATTCTGAGATGGACATTATGTGGACTATAGGAAATTTGCATTTGGTTTGGCTGCTGCTCACTAAATAAAAATTTCTACCATATAATAATGATTTGTTTATACATTGATCTAATCTCACAGCACTGTTGCATTTTTTTAATTTGATGAAATGTTAATTGAAAAAATCTTACTCACAGCAATCTTTGACAAGCGCGAAATCGCCACTTTTTCATATTTATAGTTGTTTCTTACACATACAAATATAACCTTCTAATTGAAGAAGTGGCGATTTCGCGCTTTTCAAAAATTGCTGTGGGTATGGTGTTTTTAATTGACATTTCATCAAACTAAAAAAATGCAACAGTGCTGTGTGATTAGATCAATGTATAAACAAATCATTATTATATGGTAGAAATTTTTATTTGTTGAGCAGCTGGCCAAACCAAATGCAAATTTTCTATAGTCCACATAATGTCCATCTCAGACTAGTCCACATCTTTTCTGTCTAAACATACGCCCGGGAAAAAATCGTACCTTTTTCCTGCTATATTCTTAGAAAACTTTTCAAGGTTAGTATATAACTCAAAAATGGTGAAAACCTAATTTGTAAACAAAAAAATTGCTGAAAATTCGAATTTGTGAGACTTTAATACTAAAAACCCGCTATTTTCTTTTGTTTCATTGGCGCACTGTTGTTTTTTTTTAAATTAATTTTTAACGCAATTTTTATCACAGTGTTAGTGTTTTG
This sequence comes from Microlaimidae sp. YZB2_3, assembly GCA_030248175.1. Taxonomy (NCBI): domain Eukaryota; kingdom Metazoa; phylum Nematoda; class Chromadorea; order Desmodorida; family Microlaimidae; species Microlaimidae sp. YZB2_3. The sequence goes on from JASAMX010034029.1 coordinate 101,015, forward strand.
CAGTGCATATGGGAACTTTTCTTCCACTTTTACGTGAAAAGCACTGCAAAAAACTGGGTATTGACAGCAAGAAAAATCTCTGCGTAAGAAATCAGTGGTATATGCACAGAAAGTCGTGTGCGTTAGAAATGTTGCGTTTTTTCTTGCACAATGTCATTCAAAAACTTCCTTTATATAATTGGAAATTTTCTTAGACCATATGTTTTTAATAAATCTTGAGAAATTACAAAAAAGTGGTGCAAAATCACAAAAACAATTTCTTTGTAAAAGTTCACCTGACATTGATTTTATGATTTTTTGCTAAAAAATAAGGTAGCTGATTAAAATTTCTAAAACTAACAACTTGAAACATGCTAGAAAGCGAACATAGTCGCTTGTAGTCGCAATAATTTAACAATTTTACCTTTTACAAAAATAAAAAGTATTTTTTAATTTAAAAAAGTGGCAATGAAGCTTTAAAAATGTTCTAACCAATTAAAAATAAAGAGGTGCGTTTTAACCACTCCTGTATGCTTGACCAAAAAATGTTGAATGGAAGCATGTAAGAGAAGTTCTAAACAAGATGTTTCTTTAAAATAATATTCTTGAAGACCTTGAAGACTAGCATTTTTTTAGATTTAAAGTTACATTTCTACAATTATCAACATATTCCATTTATTGTAATATAAAGAAATTCCGCTATTGTCAAATAATTTTTTTATATGGGCATCTAATTTTTATTTTAGTTCCTTTAACACGTTTTGGTTTTTTAATCAAAACATACTCCCTTTATAAAAATGCTTTAAATCCAGCTTTATTTGCAGAACATTTTTTCAGAGTAATAAGAATGGTTACGGGGATTAAGTATAATATTGTTTTAAACTTAAATATATTTCTAATACTTACGTAAAGTATATACTACAGTTGTAAAAAGTTACATTTACTTTATTAAAAGCAACGAATTTTTTATTACTTTTACTTTCACTCGACTTTTAATCGTTTGGGAGTTTTTTCGTCCAAAAACCACTGCAAATCTTCAAAAGGCATATTGCGTCAGTGCTGCAGTTTGTTAAACTTTTTGGTTCTAGACGATCGTTGACGAAGTTTAACAATGAGCAGCAGTGGCGTGGAATCCCTTTTGTGGTTTTGCAGCGGAATGAATACCAAAGGGTTAAATTTCACTTACTTTTACTTTTACTCTTAGTCGGATTTTTTCCTACAAATATTTAAAATAATTTGAGTAATAAATAAGTAATTTCAACAAGTAGATTTTCTATAGACTTGTTGTAAAATGAGTCTAAGAAGAAAGTTTTTTAAGCAGCTAACACGCTAAAAATCATTTACTTAGACTAATAACTTATGCATAAATAAAAATTTATGCATAAAAACACTTTAGAATGGAGCTCTAGAGCTCCATAACTTGACGTTTGTCTCCGTTGCAAAATTTTTTGATTATAATTGTACACTTACTTTTACTTTAAAAATTCTGTGTGTGTCGTGTGTGTGT